>JAOXYD010000136.1:4131209-4144189 GCA_028565735.1 Pinacopodium congolense | reverse complement strand
AATTGATGCAAAAATTAATAATTCTATCTTAGGAATTTCTAATTACATGCACAAATCAAGTTTATTTTAATTTTAATTCAATAGTACATGTAAAATTCCAATTGCACCAATTTTATCCTTCAATTTTCCTATTTCAATTTCATTAATTCCAACTCAATTTAATCCCTAATTAACATATAAAACATGTATTTACAACTAAGGTATAATTTGGGGCCTTACAAACTATGTTATTGGTTTTCTAATAAGGCCAATTGAATCCAAATTTAATTCACAATTAAAGTTCTTTAATCGCATTTTTCTTCCTTTAAAAAATAGCAAACCAACATTGAATGCAAGTATACCAATGGCAAATAATATATGGAATATTTAAAACCAAGATATCGCTCCATAGGGAAAGTTCCAAATTGCAAGTACTAAGACAAATTAAGTTACAATTATCTAGAGACTCTAAATCGAATTAAACTGCAAATTAAAATTACCAGATGAACTTCAATGTGTCAATTTATGCAGAATAACTTAGTTGATAAAAAGAGTTGTCTAATTGAATGGAATAGGTTGGGAAAATGTTCTTTAATGATCTAGATGGATTAAAAATGGATTAAGAGGTTTGTTCTAGGATCAGTTCTCTAAATCAAAGTAATGTTATGGTTAAGATAAAGCTTTATCTCTAATTACTTAAGTTGGAGTTTGTTTATGCCACAATCTTAAGCAATCGGATTTAAAATTAAAAATATTAATCCAAAAAATTCCAATTTTCAGATTATAACCCTCAACATAAATCAAATTTTGGTTATTCAATAACTTAAATTAGGTTGCTTAAGGATTTGTCTAAAAAATTAGATAGATCTCTCAGATCCTAACGTGTTTCTTAACTTTATTCTAAATGTTTAGTTTAGAATAAACATTAGTCTCATCACTTAAACAAAGAAAAGACCCTAATCATGCATCGAATCATATTTAGCACATCTATAAATCATTTTTGAAGCATTTCTCAACTAAAAATAGATTCGGCCACTCATTTACAGTAAGAAATGGATCATTCTCATAATATTCATCATATTCTTATACAAATGATAATAAAATAATGATTCAAATTGCAAAATTAGGTTAGAGTGCACTATAAATAGCCATATACATGTTTACAAGCTTGAATCATGTGTATGACCGTCAATAATCCCAAAATAAAACTTCAGATTTGGAAAACAAAATCAAAATGATGGAGAAAAAAAGAAAACAACCCTAAAACCTAAGGTGGTTTGATTTCTCTCTTGATTTTGTGCTCTCTCAGTTCCAAGCTACCAAAAATGTGTTTAATACTTCAATATATATGTCTAGAAGGTGCATGAACAAGTTGCCAAGTTGCAGCCAATCAAATTGAGATATCCAACTAGTTTTGTCTCGACTACTAGTAAAAAAACTCCTAAAAAGAAGTACAATAGCATTGTAATACCACTATCGTTTGAGTCCCAGAAAAGAGTTAAACAATGGTCTCAAGGGGGTTAAATGGGGGTTTGTCTAGACCTGCCATTTTGCTCCTAATCTATCTCCATTTTTCACATTTTACTTTATTTCCATTCCAATTGAGTTGCCATCTACAATTTAAACAATTAAGAACAAAAATTAAACAATTTAAGCACAAAATAGGAGTGAATTCATAACCAAATATCATGAAAAATCATATGAAATGAACTCCTATTAAACTACTTTGAACTTTTCAAAATTAACTCAGTATTCCATGAATATATATGACTATATCATATAAAGTCATCGAGACATTTAGTGAAATACAAATATTCATCCTTATCATCTATAATAATTTAATACCTTAATCATTCTTTCACTAAAAGTTTATTTGAGCATCCATCAATCTAAAAAATTTCATAATTTCCATACAATTTATAATCAAAAGAATATCTATATCCCTATATGTAATTTTATGGTTCTTATTACAATGATTAACCAATATGGAATAAAAGGATAGCATTAGTTATCTAATTTCATACTTTTGTAACTTATGTTAATCATAAGTCACTCTTAATCCAATAAATATAAACTATTTGTACAAACATGGAGCAACTACTTTTGCTTAACAATCTATTCGTTATCATGCCTTAAACATTATGGTAATGTTAAATCCAAATTCAGTATCAGAAACCTAAAAGCATGAATTAGAAATATATATGATCTCTATTATCTCAGATATTAGTAACAAAAATCATATAGTTATCTTCTTTTAAAGATAACTATTATCATATTATAGCAAATGCCTTTAATTTTAGTCCTTATTTATACTTTTAATAGGCTAATTAAGTGAAATAATTCTTTCAAAATACTATACCTTTTAGCTCTGCTTCATGAAACTATTTGTATCATACCTTGAAAGCTTATGAGAAATTAATTAGCTTAAAATGTCACTACATTTTGTTATCTATATGACATTAATACATTTTTCAAACTTTATCACTAAAATCCTCAGTATGGATTATTAGCATCATTATGAATGTTTCTCATAACTCTATGTCCAAGAAATTAGGTTCATTACTTAGTATCAGCTATATTAACAAAAGTATTATATTACTCATAACAATATTAATATAAGGTAAGCAGGCAATTGGTTAAATATCGTGACAACCAAATAAGATCAATTATAAATTTGGTTTCTCCTACTATTTTATTTGAAATAATAACCTTCACTACTATTCTGAAAAGATTAAACTTTCTAGTGGTTTAGGATCCCATTCAAACTTAATTGATCTTGAGTTTGCTCAACAAATCAACTAAATTTAAATTAGGTAGATAACAACTTTATCAATCATACCTACGTGACCCTTAATTCATTAGGTAACAACTCCTTATCAAAACATATCTTATATATTACTCTTAGCCCTTCCTTTAAATTCATATGATAATGAGTTTATGTTCATGAGTTTAGTCATCTAAACCATATAAACATAGTTAAGTAAGATCCATTGTTATAAGATTAAATATATTCAAGTTAAAGTGGACTTGAATTTACTCAACAAATCTAATAATAAATAAAACTATGGTTTATTCCTATCATAATGGAAAGTAATAATCATATTCTCAATATATACTTAATATTTTAATGAGGATTTATTTTTCAATGGTCTTATCAAACACAAATTACATGTAAGATATCACATATAATCATGTAATTCGTAATACATATATATCAAATATATATATTAAAATACTCTTCATGCACACATAATTAAATTCTATTAACAAAAATATCAAACTTCATTTAATTCTTTTTGTTGATCTATTTATAATTTAAAATAATATTTCCAACTCATTAAAAATATTAAATTAAATTAAATCAATGATTCCTTAATAAATTAAACTCATATTCTAAATAGAAATTCAATGTGCTTTGAAAATAATTTTCAATTTCAATTAAAAATTATTTCAATTTTCTTGACTCCCGTAAAAGACCTAATTGAAAATAATTTTCATCAAATTGCTCTTCTTACTTATTTTATTCTTAAAAATTCTTTTTCACAAATTAAATAAATAAAATATTCTAATCTCATTTGAAAAACTATTTTTTTAATTTTATTAAAAACTCATTCTACTCTACTTTAGAAAAACTATTTTTAATCTAATTAGAAAAATTATTGTCTAATCTTATTAGAAAAATCTTTTTTATTCTAATTAGAAAATTTTATGTAATTACAAAATTATTTTCTAATCTTAAATTAAACTACTTTCATAATTGAATTTAATTAAAATATATAATTATTATTCAAAATAAAGAAGGAGTTTTCTAAATAAATAACAATTATCTAAATAAAATAATATTTTTAATTTATTTCAATTAAATTGAAAAAAATTAATTTAATTAGATATGTATTTCTTAATTAAGATAAGAAAACAAAAAATTTAAATTAAAGAGTGAATTAATTAGTAATTCTAATCTAATTAGAAAAATAATTAATTCTAATTTTAGAAAGTAATTTTTTAAAATTCAATTAACAATCAATCTAATTATTAATTTTAATTTAATTACAAAAAATTAATTATTATAAATTTATAATTAATTTTAAATTTAAAACTATTTTACTAACTAGTTTGATTTATCTAATTCCATAATCAATAACTCTTATTCTAAATTAAGGTTAACCTCTATGATTAAACAAGCTCTAATCTAACGAAAGGATATGCCATCCGCCATCCTTGTTCTAGTACTAGAATATCTCCATGTCCAAACATCCCTTTTTCTTCATCTCAAGAAAAACCCTAGCATCACAGTGTCCCTAAACCTGGCCTCCGCTTGTCTTTACCCAATTTTCTGTAGTTGCCCATGTTTCTGTTACCTCACTGCCGCTAACAACTATTGTCGTCGTTTTCCTATTCTGTCTTTGTCAACGCACAACTCCATTTGCCACCACCAACTTCTCATCACAGGCGAGATCCACCAACCTCCCCTAAGCAAAACCGGTGACTAAAGAATCACCGCCACTGGCAGTGTATTCATGGCCAGATCTGGACACTTTAACGTTCTTCCAATCGCCACACTGCCGCCATCTACTGCCTCGCACAACTACATGCTCAACCCATCAGCGTTTCTCTAGCGTCTACATGCCATCATCGTCGCAGGCCTCTCAAATCCTGTCATCGCCATCCAACTATTTTATTTTTCTTTGCAGTCTATAGGTTTCACAAACCCAAAAGATTCAATCGTCTATTTTCAGTTCACCACAAGACATTCTCCGAAAGGGGCTAGCCCATGTGATGCGGAAGACGGTCTTATTTGGGTCGTGGTTGTAATTTTATAATGTGATTATTGTATTTTTATATTAATAATTATATTTTTTTATCAATTTTTGTGTTGTATTAGTGTATTTTTTTTATTAATTTTTGTATTTAAAAAAATAGGAAACTAAAACAAAAAATAAAAGTTAAATTAAACATGACTTAGTTTATGCCTTACAGTTAATCTTTTATTGTAAAAACGTGTATAATACAGTAATTTTTAATTAATAAAAAATATTTTTTATCAATTATTTAATAATTAATCATAAAAATAAAATTTATGAAATAATTACTTTACTATTAGAAATTATAATGAGTTTATAATTGAGAAATTTGAATTATAATTTTTGTATTATTCCTAAAATATTTTTAATTGTAATTTCATCAAGATATAGTATTGATGAAACAGTTAGATTAGTACGCGTTTTATTTTTTTCATATAAAAAAAGTAATCAATCTCATAGATTAAATGATGGAGACACTTAAACAAATGAGTTGGTGCTTATTAGAGAATAAGTTGACTGAATTAATTCGATCTTGAGAATCTTAAATGAAACATTGCTTATGTGTCTGTAGATTCCCTCAAATATGATGGTTGTATGATTAATTATTAAACTTGAGATTATCAAGATCATCTCATATAGAAATTACTATGTTTTTATGCTATTTATGATCTACTTTATAAATTAGGTCAATCAATAGTACTTGGATGTAGTATGAACTATATGGAGATAGTTTTGTTAATCAATATAGGATTCATCACTCTGAAGTAATTAGAGAGAATGTTTTGTTGATCTTAATTAGTAATGATTTAGAAATTCTCTTCTCAAAGTAAATTAAAATTTGAAAAGGAGTTTTCAAATATCAATTATAAATCATTTATTAATTAATAAGAACGAACATGATTAGATTTTATAAAGTAGACATTAATTCCATACTCTAAATCGAATTAGAACATTATATGACAAAAGGATCAAATTGTATACTATAACCATACATGGACAGGTTCGTCAAACCACTTTGACATTCCTAATATTTGGGTGGTCATAATATGTTACTAGACTTCAATCTTGATATATGATCATAAATTTTTTAATCGAAGAATTAAAGATAAATTAAAAGGAGTTTTAATTATTTAATTTTAATTATAATTTATGATCATTGTCAATTTATTATGAACCTAATGGGTCACACATATATGTTTATTAGAAGAGAATAAAAATTAATTAAGTTGAACTTAATTTTAAAGTTTAAAAAACTTTTAAGTTCAAATATAAGATATTTTAAAGTTAATTTTTAAGTTATAACTAATTAATAAATTAATTAATTGAAGTTAATTATCTCATTGAAATTGTTATTTTAATTATTCTTAATTATGAAAATTTTATCTTAATAGTTTTTATTTTTTCTAAAAAGTCATTGTATTTTTCATTTTTTTTTCAAAAACCCTCATGTATTTTTCATTTTTATGAAACACCCCTTGTATTTTAATTTTTTTTCAAACACTAACACTCCCCTATACAATAACTCCACGTCAGCTGCCACGCCATTCGCCACGCCAGCACATGTGTCCAGTCACGTCAGCTTAGTCAACCTGTCACATTAGCGCTCTCACCACGTCAGCCCTAAATAGTTTTAGGGGGTATTTGATAATTTTGTTAAAATACAGGGGAGTCTGGGATATTGTTAAAAATACATGAGATATTTGATAAATCATGAAAATATATGAAGTTTTTTTTATATTTACTCTAACCTAAATGATAAATACACATACAAAAAGTAAATTTCTCATAAGATTATACTAGTCCATAAAAATTAATTCAACACTATATAGTTATTTGTTTTATAAAAATTTTCTACATTATTTTATAAAGTTTTAATGTGATGAAATATTTTTAAGACACATCACACATGCTCACATGACTTCTTTTGGCCTCTTCTCAATTAAGTTTTAGGGATTGTGCAGACTTAAGTGGCCAACTTGTGTCATTCCACTTACGTGTTTCAATTGACGCCAGCCGTCACGTTAGGCCAACTACAAGAACTTAGAAGTACTATTGGCAATTTTTTATTTTTTATATTGGTAGAAAACATTATATATAATGAGTATTATTTTTCATTATTTTCCAAATGAGTATTTTAGTTATGAAGTATATTTTATATTTTTTTAAAAGAAAAAGAGTGAAGGGGGCCGGTTAGGTGGCTGTGAGTAATAGGGAGGCATAATTCTAAAACAATTCAATTCTAAGTAGTGAAAAAATTTATAAACCAACGAAAAAGATTATTAATAAATTTATTAACTATTTTTAAATATTTGATTCTTTTATATCCAAATTAAGATTATTTGAATTAATTTATAAACTTTCTACCTCCAATCGCCCAGGGGATCGCCTGACTTTTGATTACAAAGAATTCTATGATGTTATTTTTTCAAAGAAAAAAAAAGAGATTCTATGATGTTTGTAAACTGAACGTAACTTGTACGTTGGTTTGTGGAAAACACAGCTGATTCCTGAAAACATTGGAATTACCTGTCGTATCAGTAGAATTTCATAGGGTATATAATTGTAGAAAAAATTTCTTCCTCACTTGCAGCAAACGGGAAAACCGATCTTGTTCATGGTCAGTGGAAGAAACAGGACTTATGCTAAAGCACTTGGGTCATCTCATCGCTTCTTTAATTTTGCGACGTTGGAATTTTTTCCAAAATTTGTACATTATTAATTTGTGCTCATCTCAACTGGTTTCGCTTTTCGATTTTACAAGGAAATTACCATAACTTTTGTTAATTTTTTTTTACAATCATAAATTGAAAAATGCTTGGTGAACTTGAAAATCTCCGGTATTGTTGAGAAGGATAAAAGATGCGATGATTTCCATCACGCCCTTATACTTATTTTGAAAAATATTTTATAATAAAAAAATTTTAAAAACGATATTGTTAAGTATTTACATATTATTTTAATAAAAATTACCGCAAAAATAACTATTAAATAAGTAATAGAATTTATGTGACTGTTCTAATTCGATTTTTTAATAAAATTTTTGTTAAAATAAGCCAATAAAAATTTGTTAAATGTTTTTTAAATTTGATAATTTTACAAATTTTTAAATAATTTAAAACAATAATAATTTTAAAATAAATAAAACCCTATTAATAATTAAGTTGATGGGAAACCACTACTAGGTCACCCGTAGACATTCTAATTTTTTCCATGTTATAGTCAAATTGCATGATATCTTGGTGACAATAATAAGAAGAAGAAAACTGATAGGTTGTCATTAACTTGATGGTCGTTATAACTATGATAAATATTGTAGAACAAAATATTTTTACATATCATAAAAGTTATTTGTTGATATGAAAAGACAATTTAATCTATTATAATCATGATGACCATAAAAATCACTAAATTCATAGTCATAAATTGTTTTGAAATAAAAATATACTCTTATAACAATATGTGTAAATTATTAATCATAATTAACAATAAAGTTAAATTAGAAAAATAACTATAAAAGTTTATAATTTATTAATAATAATAATAATAATAATAATGTAAAATTATATGAATATTAATTAATTTAAAATAAGTAAAAATATAAACATTGTGTTGTTTTGATTTTTTATCTTTAAATACTTTATACCTGATCTTAAAATTTTAAGTTGTTATTTTTAAATTATAAAACTCTTAAAATTTCAGAGTCAACCTTGGCTAGGTTAATGCGGACATGTCTAATCCCATTTACACACTTATTTAGATTCTCCTTTTTTAATTGTTTTTCTTTTATTATAAGCCACTATCACTTTTTGCAAAAAAAAAAAAAAAACTTTTATTTCATACTTTAATCTTTTATCATTACATTTATTTAGGATTAGTTACATTCGATTGAACAACCAAAGAGATAGAAGTTCTTATCACCTGCTTCAAGTGTAAGAATTCGTATGAAAATACAAAAACAGTGGCTTCCACACACCTTCCTGGGAAACAATGTTTCAGCGTCTTCGACGCACACGAGTTTCTGGAAGAATGCTGTCCCTGATTTGTTGTAAGTGGGTTGTCACAAGGCTGATGTTCATCCGCTCTTTTGGTATTTCAGCAGAACAGGCCACTCCAATCTCCAGAACTGCGATCAAACATTTCATAATTTTGTGATTTCCAACGTTGTTGCTCCTCCCAGAGAAATTGACACTCAGTCCTTGGCCTTCTTGCAGGATTTTTGAATCCACAATCTCCTCCACATGGTCAGGCAGTGCCATTTTTACAAACTTACGAAGGTTCAGCTCTTCATTGAACATGGCATCTGTTGGTTTCTTTCCAGAAAACAACTCTAACATCATGATTCCGTAGCTGTACACATCACCATAAGTCATCACCTCACTTTGCATGCCATACTCTGCAGTTCATTTCTATCTTTTAAATTTGTAGTGATCATGTAATTAACAAATATTCAGGATAAAAAAGCATCTTTATGAAAACGATATGATTCATATGAAGTTACCTGGGGCTATATAGCCAATAGTGCCTCTTATACCGACAGTACTGCTCTGTTTTGAATCTGAAGCCAATTGACTGGAAGTATTTTGGAGGAATTTCGCCAGTCCAAAATCTCCTACTCGGGCAGTCATGTCAGCATCAAGCATAACATTACTTGGCTTAAGATCACAGTGAATAATTGGCATTTGACAATGATGATGCAAATAATCAAGTGCGCTTGCCACATCAATTGCAATGCTTAATCTTTGGATTAAATTCAAACTTTTTGGCTCATGTACCTCAATAGACTTCTCAGTGGAATGCAACCAATCTTCTAAACTCCCATTAGCCATGTACTCGTATACTAAAGCTTTGAAATCATTTCCTTGAAAATCAATGCTAGAACACACAGTTAACACTCTAACAAGATTTCAATGTCTGATGTTTTTCAAAGTTTCACACTCTACTATAAAACTTTTGGATGCTCCTTTATCCAAAAGGTTAAGTACTTTCACAGCCACCATAGTTTGATCACATTCTAAAACTCCTCGATAAACTCTACTGAAACTACCTACTCCAATTAAATTCTCTTCAGAAAAATTGGCAGTTGCGTTGAGTAGATCTTGATATGTTACTTGTTGAAAAGGGATCTTTACTAAAGACTTGGAAATTGCCATAGTTTTTCTTTTCCTTAACCAACAGAAGATGACAACAGAGATTGTAAACATTATGCCTAGAAATCCACAAGTAATTGCAATTGCTAACTTCATCTTAATGGAAGATCTTGGCTTCCTTAAGACACATCTTGACAAGTTGAGTTGAGGAATTCCACCACAAAGCTTCTGGTTCCCAACAAGTGAAACTGCAATTGCATTTTCAAACACCCCTTGCACAGGCACTTCACCTTCCAGGTTATTAAATGACAAATCCAAAAGTTTTAGTAATTTTAAATGTGCCAAATACTCGGGGATTTGACCACTGAAGTTATTGTGTGAGAGATTGAGATATTGAATTGCTTTAAAAAAATCCAATGAATCAGGAATGTTTCCATGAAAGAAATTCCCATTTAGTAATAAACTTTCCAAACTTTTACATTTCTCAAGACTTTCAGGAATTTCTCCTGATAATCTATTGTTTGAAACATCCAACTCTCCAAGCATCTCCAACTGACCCACTTCAGAAGGGAGGGTACCTTCAAACTCATTGTCAGATAGGCCTAAGTATATTGCTAAGGATGAAATTCCAAATACTTCCTTTGGTATGAGACCACTTAGTTTGTTTACAGAGAGAGTTAGGGCTATTAAATGCCTGCAATTTTCAAGACTTAAAGGAATGCTTCCTTGTAATTTGTTCACTGCTAAATATAATTCGTTTAAAGAAGTAACATTCCCCAGAGTAGATGGGATACTCCCAGACAATTCATTCCCTGACAGATACAAACCATACAAGTTCCCTAACTTGCCAATAGAACTTGGTATGCTACCAGTCAAAAGATTCATCTCTAAATTCAAATACTCCAAGCTGATGAGATTTCCGATTTCAGTTGGAATGCTTCCTCTTATTTGGTTTGCTCGAAAATCCAAGTACTCGAGTTTTGAAGAGAAGTTGCTCACTATTTTTGGCATGACCCCTCCAAAGTTGTTATGGCTTAGGTCCAAATGTTCTAAGGCTGTATTTTTTGCCAAGAAGTACAGAAAATTCAGGTCATTGTCGTCTCCATTACCAAGATTGTTGTTATTAACTGCCCACCATTGCAGATTGTGCTGTCTTTCAAAAGTAGGGACTCTTCCAGTAAATTCGTTGAGACCTAGTTGAAGAGCAATAAGATTGGAGGCATTGGAAAGTGATGAAGGTATCAATCCAGTGAATTGGTTTTCAGAAAGCCCCAAGCCTACAAGATTTGGGAGAGTTTCGCCAATGTCATGAGGAAGACCTCCATGCAGTTTGTTAGAAATCACATCGAGAACAGCTAATGAAGAGATGTTGTAGATGGAAGGTGGAATAGTACCACTCAGATTGTTTTTAGAGAGGGCAAAGATTTGTAGGTTTCTTAGCTGTCCAAAATTCTGAGGAATATCTTCTTGGAAGTTGTTCAATGACCCATGAAGGTATTCTAGAAATGAAAGATTTGCCAGAGAAGGTGGTATCTCCCCAAATAGATTGTTTTTCTGGACATTAAGCTTTCGCAACTTCGACAATAATCCAAGTTCTACAGGAAGTTTGCCCGTCAAATTGTTCTCACCTACACTTAATGTTCGTAGGTTAGAGCAACGTGAGATGTTGACAGGGATTTCACCTGAGAACATGTTGTATCTAAGGTATAGGCTACGTAACCTGAATAGAAGTCCCAACTCTGGAGGAATAAGATCACTAAAGCTGTTGTTATGCAGGCCTATCACTCTCAGAAAACTCATGTTGGAGATGTCAGGAGCTAACCTGCCTGCCAATCTGCTATGGTTTAAGTTAAGTTGGACGACTCTCTGGTGCTTGCGTCCACAAGTAACACCATGCCAATGGCAGAAATGCAAGGATTCATTCCATGACACGAGCCTCCCAAGAGGATCATCATTAATTTGACCCTTAATGGCTAGCAGAGACAATCGATCTGTCTCATTTCCTGGAAGAAACGAGGAGGAAACAGGAAATTGAAATGCCAGTAGTATGAAAAGTAGACATGAAATACCTGTATCCATTTGATTAGTAATACACAACCGGTGAAATGATCGATGAACTGAAAAGGATGCTCTAGCGTTTCTGTATTTTGTAACAGAGGAAAGCATGGCAAGTTGCTTTAACCTTCTGAAGTACTTATAAGAGTGATTTAAGTGAACAGGAGAACAATCGAAAGGAAAGAGGAAGTTGCAATGCCAGTGGTATGAAAAGTAAACACAAGATGCCCGAACCCATCCATATCTTGCAGTTGTATTATAGAGGTAACTGTAGAGGTCTCTATTCCTTGTATTAGGTCTTGAGTGGACGCCTTGACTTTGGAGTCCATATGTTCAACTCCGCGTATCATGAAGGATTTTTCAAAGGTAAAGGCAGGCACTTTCCTTTGTTGTTTGAAAGTGTAAATGAAAGTGGGGCTTGCTGGGTGCTTCTGAATTGCCAAAAAGGTTGTTTGAACTACATCATCAATCAAACCAGCGGAATGGTTTTAGTTATCTTTTCCGTGTACAATATTCGCATATTGAATTGAATCATTAGTAGCATTTTACTCACTTTAATTGAATAGATATATAAATAATAAAAAAAGTGTTAGGAATACTTAAATTATAAGATATAGTTGGTTATATCTGAAACTCATAGAATCATTTATTAATTCTTCTTTTGTTTCTCGCGGTATTTTAAGTCTAGTTATCGATGATAGAGATCTAACCTCTCCAAACTTTACTCAAAAGTTTTGGACAAAAAAAGAATTAGATTGACTAGTAAACCGGATAGAATTTTATCATCAAAGTGACCAAACAACTCTACACAATCATACCATGCTCAATAAACATGTTGAAAAGATCATATCCATAATGTGCTCACAAACATTAATCATGAACTTAGAGGTCTTTATTTGACTCAGTCTTAAAATAAAAATTTAAGGACTTTGTTTGATATAGTTGTAATTTTAAGTTTTGGTTTTTAATATAGAAATTGAAAAAGACAATACACTAATATAGCACAGAAATCAATGATGAAATACAAAAATCAATACAAATATATCAAAACTATAAC
>JAOXYD010000136.1:4085208-4099695 GCA_028565735.1 Pinacopodium congolense | reverse complement strand
AGCTTTAGGTTTTTCATAGTTTTTCTTTCAATTAATTGTAATAGACAATCCAAGTTACTTTTGCAAATTCTAAAGTTTAAAGCAATCTGATTGATGGTTAGATATCAGTTGGGAGCATATTTTGGTATTCTTTAATTTTATTTTGTTTCATCTTATACTATTTTCGTTTTAATCAATATATACGTGTTTTATGTTCAATAATTTGTGTTTATTAATTAGTATGTGTGGTTAAATTGTTTATAAGTTAAAGAAAGGTTAATAATGATTTAATAGAGTTATTTTGCATAAATTATGTGCTATTTTTATTTTAGTACTTAATTTTTTGTTATAATTTGGCCATTTAGAATAAGGTCATAGATAATTAGAGATTTAATAAATCTACCTTAATTATTGGAAAAAATAAATAAATAACACAATTTAAATAAGAGAATGATTAAACATTGGTTAATTGTTAGAGTGTTGCTCCTGAAATAGGGAATTTTATTATTAAACTTCTTGAAATTGAAGTTTATTACTTAAGTTTGTTGAATAATCAAACACCCAAATAAGACCAATAGAGATAAAGTATAGTCTTAACCATAATGTATCTTGTTTTCATGAAGATACTCTAGTTTAGGCCACATAAATGTTTTTAAACTCAATTGAATCATTAAAACTAAAAAATCTTAACTATAAATTTGGATTGGTAATTCTAAATTGTAGTTTTGATTTCTTTAGCATTAGTTGAAGTGAGTTTAATTCAGTTTAGTTTTTTTTAAATTTAATCAACCAATCAATTTGATTTTCTAGATAATTGTAATCTAAGTGACTTAAGAGTTATAATTAGATCCTCGAGTGAATGATAAAATGGACTCTTGTAGATCTACTATATTACTTATGATATGTATACTTACCTATAGTTAGTCTTCGGTTAAAATTAAGTTCAATATTAGAGTAGAAATAAATAACAAACAAGTTTTTGATGCTGTTATTAGGGATTATACTAGTAACACTAGGAATAAATTGATGTCAATTAGTTTAGAGGTGAATTTTTGCTATTTTTATTATTGTTGCTAATTTTTAATTGATTATTTTCTACAATTTTCTTTTAGCTAGATATTTATTGCTTTTGTTTGATTTACCCTTGTTTATTGCTTTTTTTGTTGCTTTACTTAGTAGTTTCCTTGTTTTATTTAGTTATGTTATTAGTCTTGTATGCATGCTCGGGGTCAAAACTTGAGGAAGTTGATTTTGATCTAGTGTTAAAGAAAACTATACATAGACATAGAAATGAAACTTAGATAGGCATGCTTAATAAAGTATAAGTAGAGATAATTAGTGAGTATCATTTAGAAATAAATACTAAGTATATAGACATGGAATAAGAAGAACATGTAATTGCTCAAAATCAAGAAGAACGTATGGAACCTTCTATGATGGACTTAGCTATGGGAAATAATGGTATATATTTGGCTAGTATAGTTAGACCTAGGGTTAACACAACCAATTTTGAGATCTCTCACAGAATTATTTCTATGGTTAAGGCTTCACTTTTTTAGAGAATCAACCTTAGAGGATCTGAATATCCATTTAAAGATATTCTTAGATATTGGTGAGCTGTTTAGATACAATGGGATTTCAGAGGACCTGTCAAGCTTAGGTTATTTTCTTTCTCCCTTAGAGACAAAGCTAAAGCCTAAGTTTCCACCCTATAACTTGATTTCATCACTACTTAGGATGAGTTTATAAAGCTCTTCTTAGCCAAATTCTTTCTACCAAACAATATAACTCAAATGAAAACAAGGATTACATCTTTTGTTCAGTACAAAAATGAGAGTCTATATTAAGCTTGTGAGAGGTTTGGGGAGATGCTTTCTAAGTGTCTTAGTAATAGATCTACTACATGGTAGCAAGTAGATATCTTCTATACTTGAGTCACACTATCTACTCATAGTACTATAGATGCTGTCATTAGAGACAATTTGATGAGAAAGATATCGAATCAAGCGTATAAACTAATTGGGGAGATCGTAACAAATAGCTTCTAGTATTATTTTGAGCATCACATTAGGAAACCATATGAAACCATGCAATTAATAATGCAATAGCTTTAACGACCCAAATTTAAGTATTCAATAAGAAGTTAGATAGTTTAGTGAGTAGAGTTGGTGGTATTACAATGAGAGATTAAGTAGTGTCGGAGAACCATGGTGATACCTCCTATTCATCCTTAGAGTGTCAAATAGGAAGTTCTTTTACCTATAAGCCTGAGTAAGGTTAGATTCATAAGGAACTTTGATAGGCAATAAGGAAACTAATACTATAATACTTATAATCCTAGGTATAGGAACCATCATAACTTCACAAGTAATAATTAGAACCAACAAAACCTTCATAAACCAATCTTTTGAGAGCCCTACCACCTAGCTTTAGAGCTAATACACCTCCATCATAAAAGAAATCTAGTTTTAAGGAAACTGTATTGAAATACCTTTTATCTAATGAGTTTAGGATGTAAAACTATAAAGCTTTATTTAGGAACTTACAAACTCAAATAAGCCAGAATGCACAGACTTTATACGAGAGGTTACCTAGTACTACCAAAGTAGATCTTAATGAGAATGTTAAAGCTATTACCTTGAGGAGCAATAAGGAAGTGGAGAGTGCAAGTTTAAAGGAGAAGGAAGTAGAAGATATGAGTGAAGAGAATATAATGGAGAGTAGAAAAGATAAGTAAGTTGATGCTAAAAAAGAGGGGCAACCTAGGCTATTTATTAATTCTAATGTGTAATCTTATACGCTTAGGATTTCATAGCCTCAACGAGTCAAGAGTGTCCAATTAAATAAGTAATTCTAAAAGTTTATAGAGGTGTTTAAGAAGTTGCACGTTAATATTCTGCTTACTGAGGTACTAGCTCGAATGCCTTCTTATACAAAGTTCTTAAAGGATAGTCTATCGAAAAAAAGGAAATGGTGAATGTTGTTGCCTACAACCAAATATAAAAAGAAACCAACTTTATGTAACATAAATTAATTTAGTAGTGGAAAGTAGGGATCATTCTCATAAGGAATTCTGAAGTTAGTAGTTACACAATAAAAAAGGGGTTTAAAGTTTTGAATTAAACAAAATTTAAATGAAATACTAAATTTAAAAATAACTAATAACAAAACAATAAGAACTTAACAATCAATAGGAATAAATCTTGGTTTTTGGTCTCCTTCATTATTGAACTTGTGTTGATTATAGACACTAAAAATAATCAATTGATCAATTAAGCATTCATCATGGTAAATTTCTTTACCTATTTTTTCTTATGTTTATTTAACTAAAAATTGTATTCAAATTAACTCTTATTAATCAACAACCTAGATACAATATTAGATTTAATTAATTAATAGCTTTACGAATCAAGAAAATTGCCGAACTAGACAATATACATACGATGTATCTTTAGCCTAGAGAATTATTTTTCCTAGAATCATATTCCTAATATAGTAGACAAAATCCTAGTCACCACTTTTGATTAAAATAATTGAACGTTATTCTGTTTAATCTAGCAATTGATTGAATAAAATCACAAACTAGTTGCCACCTAGCTGTAGAATCAAACAATCAAATAATAACCTAGAAAAATATTTGATACTTGACTAATAAATTAATTCAAATAAAGAATAAAAGTCTCACAGCATTCAAAGTTTAATAACTAGGATTTCGTTAACCAAGAAATAAAATTTAGTTACCCAACATACTGATTTATCCAAAATAATTGGAGTTGTCCACATTTTGGGTCTCTTCCGCTTGCTTTAATTTTTCAGCTGCTCATTTCTTCCTTTTTGGATGTCTCCTAATCCGCTGCTCTTTTCTGATTTTTTTTCAACGTTCTTTTTTCTCTTTTTTTTTTCTTTTGCTGGGCATTTTTCTCCTCTCTTTTTTTGTTAGGTCAAGTCTTCACTTTTTTCCTTCCTTGGTAGGTCCCCCAATATGCAAAACTCATGTCCAATTCCTTGTTAGCCCTCTTTTAAAACTCTTCCCAAGTCACACTTCTCTTTGTTTTGCCCCCAGTATTTTCTTTGTTTGTTGATACGTTTCCCTCTTATCTCCTTGACACAATTTTGCTCTTCTCTTTTTTCTTTATAACCAAGACTTGATTTTCTTTCAGAAGTTTGATTATCACTGTACGAGACCATGTCCAGTTTGCTTCAATGCGTATTTCAGTTTTTTGTCCTAAAATTTCTGCAATTATTTTCATTTGATTCCAAAAATATACCCTAACATAAAACAAGATTAATTTCCATTAGGTACAGTTTCAAACCTTAAAAATAAAGAAATTTAGCACATAAAAAAGATAGAAAATAAAGGCATTAAAAAACTCACCCATACATAATCTTTTGCTCGCCCTCGAGCAATTTAAACAAAACCATCAAATTCTATCAATTTGTTTTTAAAGAGACCAAGCGTATGCAATTATTCAAACTTTGGTCACTCGAAGGTCAAGCTACTACACACATCATAACTAGGTTTCATCAGTACACATAAACAAACTCAACTTATGATACTATCATTCAAAGACAAGCATAAACCCATAATAGATTTTTCTCATGAGATTCACTCATTTCACTCAAGTGTTTATATATTAGTTTTTTGCTTAAAACTCCCTATAGGAAATTACATTACCATAGGCTTGCAAATACTATAATTCTCTTCCACAGTGATTATATGCTAAAATAGATCAAAAGGACTTCGTTTTAGGTTGTAATGGGGTTAGGTTAAGGTGAGTCAAAAGGGGTTTGAGGGGTTCTTCACAAGTAGTCATAAAGTACTAGGTCTATAAAGGGACAACAAATTGTTTTTCTGAGAAATGCATGTAAATAACTATCTACTCAACACTTATTATTGCTATTATACTTGATTTTTTTATTTTTTTTTCTCTCTTTGTTTTACAATAAATAATAACAAAATCTAAATATAATGTGCTCTATGAGTAGAAGTATTGATCAACTCATCTTAGAGAAAAAAAAAAGTAGCTAAAAGTCCCAAAACTAGCTCACTTAACACTTCATTAGACTTATGATTGGATAAGCCAATGGGGTTTGATGTTTTAGAATGGGTGTTTTCTTCAAGAAACAAAAGGGTTAAAGGTTTAAAGGGGTTTGCAAAGGAAAAAGAAATAGGTGGGTCATTTAAGTCAAAAGTTAAAAGAAAAAGGGCCTTAATCATTTCCATCTAGCATGCATCAACTAGATTTAAATTGGTTCAGAGCAAGCTTTGAAGGTAATCACTTAAGGGAGTATCACACACACATAGAAATTAAATGACTTTGTAATGGAGCCATACAGGCTCAATTCCTCACATAGGCTCAATTGAAAATCCATTATACTTTTATACAGTACCTAATCACTCAAGCATCAATTTTTGAATGAGCTTATATAACCAACTACTTTAATCAATCAACACGATTCACCTTTTATTTAATTGACCTAATTCAACTTCAAGCACACAACTCAATCTCATTCCAATAACTATGATAAAATTTTGTGTTTAACACACATCACATGAAAATAAAGGACATAAAAAATCAAAATAAGTAAGGGAACAGTGATTTTTTTTACTAGCAAAATAGCAAAATGCAAAGACACAATCACACAAACATTCACTGTTTACACTCCCCCCTCCCCCCAAAACATAATCTACATTGTCCTTAATATAGTCACAAAAAGAAAGAAAGAAAATGCATGAAAGAAAAATGAAAATAAAGGAGAAAAAGGTTTAAGAAGCTTCTCGGTTAATGCATCAAGGTGTGTGTCCATCTTCCAGCTCTTTGAGACATTGCATCAAATTCTTTGGGAGCAATCTCTTTGAGATAATTTAACAGACAGTTTGTACCTAGAAATACAATCACCCAACAGAGAGACATATAAATGAAAACAAAAACAAATAGAGAAGGGAAATGGTTAGTTTGCTTGTGGGTTTTGAGAGGTGGTGGAGTGATTTTGCTGGAAGGGTGGAGAGGGTGAGGTAAGAAGGGAACGAATTGCCTGGGGTTTTTTTTCCTTTTTTTAAATAAGAAAAATAATAAAGAATGAATGAAAAAGTAAGAAAGAGAAAAAATGTTTTTTAATAAACAATAAAAATAGAAAGTAAAATAAAGTAAAATAAAATGAATAAGAAAATAATATTTAAAAATAAATTAAAAACAAAATTTAAAATATTAAAAAAGAACAATAAAATAAAATAAAATAAAAATGGCTATGTTGATGGCATAAACTTGGCCTTCACTTGGTTACGTCTATTTGAAGTTGTTGTAGTGACAAAGCGAACGTCCTTCTGTGTTGGAATAAATTTATTATTTATTTATTTATTGATATTTTGATATTTTTTTGAAATTTTCAAAATAAAACAAAATAATAAGAAGCAAAATGTAAACTGCAGTAAATAATAATAATAAGATTTGTTCTGTTTTTTTAACAAAATTAAGATAAATAAAAATAAATAAATAAAAAACATGAAACAACTTAAATTAAAATAAATCTTGAAGTGCCTCTCAAGAACACTTCTTTAACATCATCTTAGCTAGACGAAAAAGCAAAATTGTAATTGACTTTCTCAGTGTAAATTGACTCAGTTAGTTCAATTTCTTCCGCAGTTTCAACCTGTAAATTATCCCAGCATTGAGAAGCTTCAGAATCTCCTTCTTGACTTTCTCCATCATTGGTGGGTTTAATCTTCCTTGGAGCTGTCTTATTTCTTTAGTTTCAACTTCCAATAAGATATGGTGTATGTAAATTGATGGGTTAATCCCCTTCAAATAAGCTACAGTCAATCCAAAAGCATATTTGTAATTTTTCAGTATACCCAATAATTGTTTTTCCTGCAAAGATGTTAGTCTACTCGAAATAATAACTGAAAGAGTTTCATTATCACTTAAAAATACATATTTCAAGTTACCTAGAAGAGCCTTCAAGGAATGGCAATAACTTCATATTGTTTTTAATTAGTTCTAGAAAACATACATATTCCTCTAAGTATTTGCTCCTCTCTAAAACCTAAATAGTGGTATCTAACTCATTAGGAATGACAAGATAATCGACTAATGTTTTTTCTTCTTAGATATCCAAGCTATTTTTCAACGCAGTCCATAATTTATATGTTGCATCTAAACAAAATGTTTCCTGCACTAAAGTATCAAGAAAGCTCACAGAAATAAAAGATTAATCATCGTTAGGAAATTTCATGGCATCATAAATATTAAATTTAATCACATCACCATCAAATTCCATATTTAAAGACCCTTCATACACATCAATTTTTGTTTTAAAGGTTTTCAAAAATGGTCTTCTCAATAAAATTGGGATTGAAGTAGATAAGTTTTCATTACCTATTTGTAAGATATAAAAATTAGTAGGAAAAATCATATTATTGACTTGAATTAAAACATCCTCAAGAACACCTTTAGGACAGGCATTAGATCGATCAGTAAGTTGGATTATGATACCAGTTTCTTTCAGAGGCCCCATATTCAAAGATTCATAAATAGATTTAGGCATAACATTAATTGATGCACCTAAATCCAACAATTCTTTCTTAATTTTCAGATTACATATTTTACAAGGTATTGTAAACATACCTAGATCTTGACACGTAGGAGGTAACTTCTTTTGAAGTACAACAGAAAAAATCTCACCTAATCGGACCTTTTCATTGCCACTTAATCTGCTGTTTGAGGTACAGAGTTCCTTAAGAAATTTAGCATAATGAGGTATTTGTTTAATAACATCAAGTAAAGGAATATTTACCTGCACCTTGCAAAAAGTTTCCAGATTTTCTTTCTCTTGATCGTCCTTCTTTTGCTTGGCAAAACCACCAGGAAAAGGAGGTTGTACAATAAACTTAGGCATAACAATGCAAGAATCACACTCCTTTTTCTCTTATGGATGCAGTGGAACTTCTTTCTCTACTTCTTCTTCAATCTCTAGCTTAGAAACCTTTGGGGCATGTTCCTTTAACTGTTTACCACTTCGAAGTATGACAGCACAAGTACTTTGCTTCGAATTCATCTTAGGTTGGGAAGGAAGTTTTCTTGAATTTTATACCTTTAAACTATTAATAGCAATATCTATTTAGCTTATTTGAGTCTCAAGATTATATATGCTAGCTAGTATATCTTGTTGGAATTTCAAGGCATTCTATTAAAAGTTCAAAGTATTCGTGGTCAATGTCTTGACTATGTCCTCCAAAGAATTATTTTCGCCAGAACTTTGCCTCATTTCATGTTGCTACCTAGGCACATAAGGTTGTTTATATAGCTAAAAATTAGAACTTACTTGTTGTCCTTGATTATTGCTATAATAGAGGTTCGGATGATCTCGTCAACCTGAATTATATGTATTTGAAAATGGGCTATACTTCCTTTGAAGTTGTCCTAAATAACCACCCATTGCCTTGACTTGTTTAACTTAGTCTTTTTATAGAGTAAGACACATATCTGTGAGATGGCCAACTATAGAACAAACACCACAAGATTTTAATTCATCTTTCTTAGATATCGCAATTTGATGAATCAAAGATGTCAAATCATCTAATCATCTTTCTAATGACAAAATTCCCATCTCATTAACATGTATTGAGCCATAATCATTCCAAGCTCCAAATTTTTGAGAGTTAGAAGCCATAATTAATATCAAATCCCATGCAACTGCTGCTATTTTATCAATTAAAGCCCCTCCACTTGCAGCATCAATCATACTCTTCTCAGTTGGTAAAAGACCTTTGTAAAAAAATTGAATCAACAATTGATCACTGATTTGATGGTGGGGGCAGCTTACACACAGCTTCTTAAATCTCTCACAATTTTAATATAAGGACTCCTTAGTGTTTTGTTGGATGCCACAGATTTCTTTCTTGATATTATCGACCATGGAAGTAGGGAAGAACTTCTCTAAAAATAGCTTCTTCATCTCCGCCCATGTTGCAATACTTCTAGTAGATAAACAATATAACCAATCTTGGGCATCATCCTTCAAAGAAAATGGAAAAGACCTCAGTTTTATTTGCTCTTCGGTGACATTAGTAGGCTTCATCTCCATGCAAATAACACCAAACTCGTTTAAGTGCTTATAAAGATCTTCTCTCAATGTGCCTAAAAAAACGGGTAACAATTGAATTGATCCATACTTCAACTAAAAAGTGTTATGATCATCTAAATTTGAAAAATTAATATAGTGAGACTGTTGGTCCTCAGCTGGAGCAGTTAGTTGGCGTAAAGTGCTATTGGCTATCATGTTATTTTCTCTTTGTCATTCTTCTCTTAGTATTTATTGTCTTTCTTTTGTTTGCTTTCTTAATGCCTTTACTTTTTTCTCAATTTCAGGATTGTATTGTTAATTTTCAAATTGAGCTGAACATGTAACATATATAAACTATCAAAAATTCCCCGGTAACGCACCAAAATTTGGTGAATGCTGTCACCTGTAACCAAATATAAAAAGAAACCAACTTCCTATAACACAAATTGATGTAGTAGTGGAAAGTAGGGATCGTTCCCACGAGGAATTCTGACGTTAGTAGTTACACAATAAAAAATGGCGTTTTAAATTGTGAATTAAATAGAATTTAAATAAAATACTAAATTGAAAAATAACTAATAGTAGAACAATAATAATTTAATAATCAATAGGAATAAATAATGGTTTCTAGTCTCCTTCATTATTGAACTTGTGTTGATTATAGACATTAAAAATAATCAATTGATCGGTTAAGCCTTCATCATAGTAAATTTTCTACCTATTTTCTCTTATGTTTAGTTAACCAAAAAATGTATTTGAATTAACCTTTATTAATCAACAACCTGGATACGATCTCAGATTTAATTAATTAATAGTTTTAAGAATCAAGAAAATCGATGAACTAAACAATATACATATGATGTATATTTAGACTAGAGAATTATTTTTCCTAAAATCATGTCCCTAACGTAGTAGATAAAAATCATAGTAACTACTTTTGATTAAAAGAATTGCACGTCAATTTGTTTAATCTAGCAATTGATTGAATAAAATCACAAACTAGTTGTGCACCTAGTTTTATAATCAAATAATAAAATAATAACTCAGAAAAATAATTGATACTTGACTAATAAATTGATTCAAATAAAGAACAAAAGTCTCACAACATTCAAAGTTTAATAACTAGGATTCTGTTAACTAAGAAATAAAATTTAGTTATCCAGCATAATGATTTATCCTAAATAATTGAAGCTGTCCACATTTTGGGTCTCTTCCACTTGCTTCAATTTTTCAGCTGCTCGCTTCTTCCTTTCTAGATGTCTCCCAATTCGTTACTCTTTTTTTTATTTTTTTCCAACGTTCTTTTTCTCCTTTTTTTCTGTTGCTGGGCGTTTTTCTCCTCCTTTTTTTTTCTAGGTCAAATCGTCTCTTTTCTCCTTTCTTAGTAGATCCCCCAATATCCAAAACTCATTTCTAGTTCCCTATTGGCCCTATTTTTAAACTCTTCCCAAGTCATACTTCTCTTTGTTTTGGCCCCAATGCTTTCTTTGTTTGTTGACACGTTTCCCTCTCATCTCCTTGACTCATTGTTGCTCTTCTCTCTCTCTCTCTCTCTCTCTCTCTCTTTAAACTAGACTTGATTTTCTTTCAAAAGTCTGATTATCACTACACAAGACCCTAACTAGTTTGCGCTAATGCCTATTTTAGTTCCTTTTGTCCCAAAATTTCTGTAATTCTTTTCATTTGATCCCAAAAATATACCCTGGAATAAAACAAGATTAATTTCCATTAAGTACAGCTTGAAACCTTAAAAATAAAGAATTTTAACACATAAAAAGATAGAAAATAAAAAGGGATAATAGTCAGTTAAGTGATCAAAATTTTGAGATTTTTTTAGTTAGATGATCAAGTTTTCAAAATTTTTAATTAAGTGATTGACATTTGAAAAGTTAAATAGTTGAGTGAACAAACTTAACGCCATTAGTCATTAACCATACCCGACTCGACAACCCTGATCTGACTCGGCTCACTTTAACGTTTTTACTTCTTTTGGTTAATTTTTTAAATGTTAATCATTTAATTGAAATTTTTTTTAAAATTTTAGTCATGTAATTGAAAAATGTAAAAAAGTTAGATTAATAACCCATTTAAAAAATTTTAATAGAGATTCATCTTATAAATGAATATTTTTGTAACAGCCCAGACCACCCGCTTACAGATATTGTCTGCTTTGGGCCAGTATCTTGGGCCGCAACCCTCAACCCAGCTATCCCTCAACTTGGCTACCCGCACGATTTTGTTTTTCCCCTTTAGGCGAGGACTTCCCAGCAGGTCACCCATCCTGGTACTACTCTCACCTAAGCACGTTTAACCTCAGAGTTCTTTAAGAATCCGAGCCATTGTACTAGGGAAAACACGTTTGTAAAGGAAAGGTATTCATACGCTTATAAGGCTTAATTCGTTCTCCTCTCCAACCGATGTGGGATCTCACACTAATACCTAAGGACCTAATTTTATATGGGTACCAATAACATGCCAATTCTCTTGTTTGTAAGTCAAAATCAATTAATATCCAATAAATTTCAAGCAAAGAAGTAACAACATGGTATCTCAAATGTTTTATTAGAAAAAAATCACCAAAAGTCCTCACATTGAGCTAACCAAAAAGTACATTATTCAATCAAGTGAGGATTAGAAAATATGATATCAAGTGGTAATGTAAAAGGAGATACTTATTTACTTTTATATTGATAATTTTAAAGAAATTTGGTTTGGCATACATTTAGTGGCATATACATAAATTGAGAATGTTGACATTAGAATACATGTTTTAGATAGAAAGTATGATATATGTAACTAGGGGGAGTTATTGCATTAGATAATATGATTTTTGAAATTGGTATTAGTATCATTCTTTTAAGTTTGTAATGTTTTGGAAAAATATGTTTGTGTTAGTACTTTTCCCCTTATTTGATCAAGTTTTTCATGATACATAAATTTATGGGGAAGTAGATCATTTGGCATTTTTTAATGTTTTTACATGTTTTCAAGAGAAGTTTATGTAATATTAAATGTTTCATGTAGGGGAGTCAATTTTTGCATATCGTATATGCTTATGATTTGTGTCCCTAATGTAGAATATGCATAATATGTGTTTTTTTGCATAAAATGAATAAATGAAAAAAATATGTGTTTTTTATGCGTAATATGTATAATATAGGAAAATATGTATTTTTGAAATATAAAGATGCATAATATGCTTTTTTGATGCATTATATATTTTTATCCCTTTTCATACTTTATTATCCTATAATACATTGATGCATACATTTAAGCCGAATGTAATTTGTTTTAGGATTTGTCCGGGGCCTACAGGCAATAAAATAATAAAAATAATAAAAATATTTTTATTATATGGCTTGTAGGGCATGGATGCCCATGGTCTGTAGGCAATGTAGTTTTTTTTTCCTTTGTTTTAATGCATGGGTTAAGAGGAAGAGAGATTTATATAAGTTTAAGGAGAGAGATGTGTTCTTTTGGAAAGATTTTCAAATGTTTAGGAGTCTTTTTACGAATGATTGATGAAAATTCATAAAATTATGATTGGTTTTTATCTTTAACAATTTACATATTTTCAACTCTTTTTATGAAAATTGTTATCTTTTTATTAATGTCAAAAAAGGAGAGAGTGTTTAGTGACATTAAGGAGAGTGATAGGTCAAAATGTTGATAGTAATGGCATTTGATCATTTCATGAGCATTATGGTTCATGTTATATATTTTATGTGTTCTTAATATCACATGTCTTGTCTTTATCCAAAAAGGAGAGATTGTTCAATCAAGGGAGGTGTCAATCATTAGTTTTGATGGTGATAAAATATCTTTTTACTAATGCTTTAGTTTTGATTCTTTAGAAAGATAGAAAAAGCAAATTGTGTATAAACATATGTTGGAGCCAAAGAAGAAAGTTGATTCATGAAGAAAATGATAATGATAAAGCAAGCATTAGAGTAAAAGTCAAGGACGATGATCAAGATTAAGGAGAATAAGATTGAATAAGTTTATAGTTGTATTTTTAAATGAAAGTATTGCTTTGATATTCTCAATGCATGAAGGGCTCAATATTTTCATAATTATTTTTATTTATATTTTTCATAATATCTTTCCATTGCATTTATATATTAGGAATTGGTTTATAGTTCAATTTAGTATAGAATTTCATAATCAAGAGGAAATTTGCATTATTGTTTTAAATAAGTCCTCTTGATGTGTCAAAGTGTTTTGGAAAAGTTCTTTTAATTTATTTAGGCCAAAATTTTTGTAAGAATAATGTTTTGAGAATTTTAAGAAAAGTTGAAGTTTTTAAAGTTTGAAAAGTTTGAAATTCTCTACAAATCAAGACATATTTTATATTTAAGTTTAAATAAAATGTCTTAGTTTTTAAAACAACTTTTGAGAAGTTTTAGAACATGTATGAATTGGTTCTGGGTGAAAAGAATGTCAGTTAGAAGTGTTTAAAAATGGTTTAGTCAAAATTTAAACCATTATTTATTGTCTTAACAACATTTTACAAAAGTGGGTTAAAGGTGGCGTTATAACCTCATGTTGTAGTAGTGTTTTGGTTTTAATGAAATATCGAAGTGGGAGCTTGGAGCTTGGAGCTTGGACGTAGGCAGAAGATTGATTAGTTGAACTATTATCAAAATTGATTGTGCATTCTTTTTCATTATTTTTTTAATTTTATGCAAGATAATTATGATTATTGTTGAATTATTTGCATTGAATTGGCATCATTCTCCATATAGGTTAAAATGTGGTTTAGGTTTTTTAAATTTAGGAAAAATTAGTTTAGGTGGTTTAGGTTATTAACTTAGGGCATGTTTAGTTGGGTTTTAAGTTTTGGTTTTTTGTTGTGGTTGTTGTATTTTTGTATTGGTTATTGTGTTTTCTTTTTCGATTTCAGTGTTGTATTAGGGTATTTTCTTTATCGACTTTTTTGTTTTAAAATGGAGACTATTCATACGATTATGAGATGGGGAGAGATTGGTACCTAAATGCCTCTCTGTTTTTTCCCTTCCATGAATTGACTAGTCTCATCTTATCAGGCAATCAAATTGCAGGTTGTGTGGAGCGCGGAGGTCAGTTTTCTTTTTTCTTTTTAATGTTTAAATTAAAACAGTTCTCTCATATTCCTTATTCCGTTATTTACATAGGATGATGAAATAGTAACTGATTAACTTTGCAAATCCTTTCTTTTGCAGGATTTGATAAATTATCAAAATTCAAAACTTGCAGGACCTTTATTTAGATGATAACAGTTTCAACAACATCATATTATCATCTTTAAGAGGTCTTTCATCTTTGAGATCTTTGAGTTTATCTTTCAATAGATTGAATGGAACCATTGATTTAAAAGGTGAAAAATTAGCAATTAGTTATATAAATATATTGAATCATCGATAATATAATTATAGCTCTATTTTCTTTTATATATTCATCAGTTTT
>JAOXYD010000136.1:4072283-4085108 GCA_028565735.1 Pinacopodium congolense | reverse complement strand
GATAGCTTCATATCTAGTTAAATGTTTAGGAAAGGCTTTGCATGTCAAGAGATCCCAAAGTTAATCCTAGATTATTTAATTAGTGACATTTAGTTGAAACTTGAGAGAGGGTACCTAAAATATTAGGAAATCTTGGACCAAATATAAATTAGATAAATTAAACCAAAGGGGAACAAATAAGGATAATATCAAATCTTGAATCTTGATTTTCTCTTAATTTTCATTTGCAGTGTTGACGATTAGTTATGTTTCTTGCTTTTGCTTCCAATTTGTTTGCGTCTTATTTATTTATTTCCATTTTATTTGTTTAAATTGATTTCTTGAATAAAGTATAATTCAAATTGATAGGGTGTCTAGATATAATCCTCGTGGGATCAATATCCATTCTTTACTACAAATATGATACGTATATTTGCTGTTTTTAGCATAAAACTTGTAGTTTGTTTTGCGAACCAACACCAGCCCACTTTGTTATTGTTAGATCCCATTTTATTGGCCCTTTGGTTCACTTAGTGAGGTGTTTCACACTTCTTCTTCAATTGGTTTCCAGCTCAAGTCTCATAGATTATGCAGCCTTCAAATAAAGGTCAAAGCCCAAAAAGAAATCTCTAAAAATTCGGTTGTTATCTGTCACATAAGTATCACTGGATGAGGCCATTTCCAGCAATGTCCAACACGTGTTCCAACTCTTTTTGTCCTTAACATAAAACAAGATTAATTTCCATTAAGTACAGATTCAAACCTCAATCAAAGAAATTTAACACATAAAAAGATGGAAAATAAAGACACTAACAAACTCCCCCACACTTAACCTTTTGCTCACCCTCGAGCAAATTAAGCACATCTATCAAATTCTATCAATTTATTTTTAAAGAGACCAAAAGCATTCAATCATTCAAACTTTGGTTGCTCGAATGTCGAGTTACTACACATATCATGACTATTTTTCATCAGTGCACATATACAAACTCAAGTTATAATACTTTCATTCAAAGATAAGCATAAACTCACAATGGATTTTTCTCACGGGATTTACTCATTTCACTCAAGTATTTATAAGTTGGTGTTTCGCTCAAAACTTCCTATAGGAAATCACACAACCATAGGCTTGCAAATACACTAATTCTCTTCTACAGTGATTACACGCTAAATTATATCAAAAGGGCTTTATTTGAGGTTGTAATGGGGTTAGAGTTAAAGTGAGTCAAAAGGGGTTTGAGGGGTTATTCACAAGTAGTCATAAAGCATTAAGTATATAAAGGGATAACAAAATGTATTTATGAGAATTGCATATACATAAAACTACTCAACACTTATTATTGTTACTATACTTAACTCTTTTCTTTTTTTTTCTTTTTTTCTTTTTGTTTGTTATTTTAAGGAAACAATGAACAATAATAGTAGCTAAATATATCTATGAATAGAAATATCAATAAACTCATCTAAAAAAGCCAAAATTCCCGAAACTAACTAACTTAGCACTTTATTAAACTTGTGAATAGGTAAGGCTAATGGGATTTTATGTTTTAGAATGGGGTGTTTTCTTTAAGAAATAAAAGGGGTAAAGTCTCAAAGGGGTTTGCAAAGGGAAATAAGATAGCTGGGTCATTTAAGTCAAGAGTTAAAAGAAAAAAGGGTTTTAATCATTTCTATTTAGCATGCATCTAGTAAATTTAGACCAGTTCAGAGCAAGTTCTGAAGGTAATTAACTAAGAGAGTATCACACACATAAAGAAATGAAATGACTTTGTAAT
Source organism: Pinacopodium congolense (assembly GCA_028565735.1). NCBI lineage: Eukaryota > Viridiplantae > Streptophyta > Magnoliopsida > Malpighiales > Erythroxylaceae > Pinacopodium > Pinacopodium congolense. The sequence continues at coordinate 4,083,354 of JAOXYD010000136.1, read as the reverse complement.
GGAGTCACATAGGCTCAATTTCTCACGTAGGCATCAATTTTTGAGTAAGCTTATATAAGCAACTACTTTAATCTTTCATCATGATTTGCCTTCTATTCAATTGGTTTAATTCTACTTTAAGCACGCAATTCAGCCTCATTTCGACTACTATGATAAAATTTCATGGTTTAACACACATTACATCCAAATTAAAAGACATAAAAGAAATCAAAATAAAAAATAAACAAAGATATAATAAATTCAAAACGCACAGTTACACAAACATTCATTATTTACCCCCTCCCCCCACATTTAATCTACGTTATCCTCAATGTATTCGTAAAAATAAAAACACATGAAAATAATGAAAATAAAGGAGAAAAGGTTTAAAAAGCTTCTCTATTAATGCATCAAGCCGTTGGTAGAAAAAAAAAGGGTTGGAACATTTTCTTCGATCTGAGCGAGATGTAGGATGTACAACCGATCCAGGAGGTGTAGAAATGTATCCATTAGTTTCATTAGCAACTATAAGTGTCATCTTGTACATACACTCACAATCCACTGGTTTCATGTCACAAAACATTAATATAATGTAGCCATCCCATTTTATCCACATAATATTCGATTTCATGACAACTAAGGAGACTTGAGAGGTAGTAGGAGGTACTAAGAGAGTAGGGATAAAAGAAAAAAATAGCAATAATAAAAAATAAATAAACAAAATTGAAAAAAAAATAATAAAATGAAAGTAAAATTTTAAAAGAAAAAAATTTTAAATTTTTTTAAAAAGAAAGTAAAATAAAAAATAAAATAAATAAATAAATAACATGTTTAATAGGCAACCTGATGTAGTGACTTGGCCATTCCCTTGTTTAGCTGTCGCTATAGCGATAGAAGCCAAACACATTGAAATTAATTTCTTTGATTTTTTATTTTTTTGAAAAAATATCAAAATAAAATAAAATAAAAGCAAAATGTTATTTGTAGTAAAAATTAAAAATATTTTATTTTATTTTATTTTTTATAACAAATTAAAAAATAAATAACAAGCTAACATTGTTTTAGAAAATTAAGATAAATAAAATAAAAAATAAAACAACTTAAATTAAAATAAATCTTAAAGTGCCTCTCAAGATCGGTTTTTTAACGTCATCTTAGTTAGACAAAAAGAAAATTTTTAATTGACTTACTCAGAGTAAACTGGGTCAGCTAGTACAATTTCTTCCGCAGTTTCAACTTGTAAATTATCCCAGTGTCAAGGAGCTTCAGAATCTCCTTCTTAACTACCTACATCATTGGTAGGTTCAATCTTCGTTGGGATTATCATACTTCTTTAGCTCCATCTTCCCATAAGATTCGGTGCATGCAAAATGATGGGCTAATCCCCTTTAAATCAGCTACAATCCATTTAAAAGCATATTTGTAATTTTTCAATATACCCAATAATTGTTTATCCTATTCCTCCAAATATTTACTCAGCTTTAACATTTGGATAGTGTTATCTATCTCCTAAAGGATGACAAGATAATAGGCTAATGTTTTTCCTTCCTAGATATCCAAACTATTTTTCAATGCAATCCATAATTTATCAGGTCTATCTAAATAAAAGTGTTTCCTATACTAAAGTATCGAGAAAACTCACAGAAACAAAAGATTGATCATCATTAGGAAATTTTATGGCATCATAAATATTAATGTAATCACAACACCATCAAATTCCATTGTTAAAGACCCATCATACACATCAATTTTTGTTCAAGAGGTTTTAAAAAATGGTCTTTCTAATAAAATTGGGACTGAAGTGTATGAATCTTCATTACCCATCTATAAGACATAAAAATCAGTAAGAAAGATCATATTATCGACTTGAACTAAGATATCCACAACACCCTTAGGATAGGCATTAGATCGATTAACAAGTTGGATTATGACACTAGTTTCTTTCAAAGGCCCTATGTTCAAAGATCATAAAGAGATTGAGGCATAATATTAATCGATGCACTTAAATCCAACAATGCTTTTCTCAATTTTTATATTACCTATTTTACAATGGATTGTAAACATATTTGTATCTTGATACTTAGGAGGTAGCTTCTTTTGAAACATAGTAGAAACATTATCACCCAATCGCACTTTTTCATTACCATTTAATTTTCTCTTTAAGGTACAAAGTTCCTTAAGACATTTAGCATAACGTGGAATTTGTTTAATAGCATCAAGTAAAAGAATATTTACCTTTACCCTATGAAAAGTCACTAGAATCTCCTTCTCTTGCTCCTACTTATTTTGCTTGGCAAAATGGCTAGGAAAAGGAGGTTGCACACTGAACTTAGGCATGACAATGCAAAACTCACCCTCCTTTTTCTCTTGTGGCTACTTTAGAACATTTTTCTCTAATTCTTCTTCAACCTCTAGCTTAGAAACCTTTGGGGTAGGTTCCTTTAACTCTTTTCCACTTTAATGTGTGCTAACACAAGCACTTTGTTTTGGATTCACCTCAGGTTGGGAAGGAAGTTTTCTTGAATTTTGTGCCTTTAACTTATTAATAGCAATCGTCATTTAGCCCATTTGATTCTTAAGATTTTGTATGCTGGCTTGCGTAGCTTGTTGGAATTTCAAGGTATTTTACTGAAAATTCATAGTATTTGTGGCTAATGTCTTGACTATGTCCTCCAAAGAAATATTTTCACCAGAACTTTGCCCCATTTCCTATTGCTTGTTGTCCTTGCTTGTTGCCATAACAAAGGTTCGGATGATCTCGCCAATCTGGATTATATGTATTTGAAAATAGATCGTACTTTCTTTGGAGTTGTCCAAGATAACCACCCATTGCCTTGGCTTGTTCAACTTGGTTTTCTTGTAGAGTGGGACACATATTTGTAGGATGACCAACTATAGAACAATTACCACAAGCCTTTAAATCTTCCTTCCTGAATATCGCAATTTGATGCATCAAAGAAGTCAAATCATCTAATCTTCTTTCCAATGACGAAACTTCCAACTCATTAACATGTCTTGAGAGCTATAATCATTCCGAGCTCCAAATTATTGAGAGTTAGAAGCCATAATTGATATCAAATCCCATAAGCTACTAGTGTCTTATCAACTAGAGTTCCTCCATTTACAGCATCAATCATACTCCTTTTAGTCGGTAAAAGACCTTCATAAAAATATTGAATCAACAGTTGATCACTAATCTGACGATGGGGGCAGCTTGCATATAACTTCTTAAATCTCTCCCAATATTTATATATTGATTCTTTGGTGTTCTGTCAGATACCACAGATCTTTTTTTGGATATTGGTAGCCTTGGAAGCTGGGAAAAACTTATCTAAAAATGGCTTCTTCATCTCTGCCCATGTTGTTATACTCCCAGTAGGCAAATAATGTAACAAGTCTTGGGAATCATCCTTCAAAAAAAAAAGGGAAAAGCACTCAGTTTTATCTGCTATTCTGTGACATTTATAGGCTTCATCCCCATGCAAAAAATATTAAACTCCTTCAAGTACTTATAAGGATCTTCCCCCAATGTGCCATAGAAAGTGGGTAACAAGTGAATCAATCCCAACTTCAACTCAAAAGTGTTATTGTCACCCAAATTTGGAAAATTAATACCATGAGATTGTTGGTCATCAGCTGGAGTAGCTAGTTAGCGTAAAGTGCAATTGATAATCATGTTCCTTTCTCTCTGTCCTTCTTTTCTTAGTACTTGATGTCTTTCTTTCGTCTGATTTCTGAATGCCTTTGTTGTTTTCTCAATTTCATGATTGTATGGCAAATTTTTCAATTGACTTGAACGCATAATGTACAAAAACTGTTAAAATTCCTTGACAGTGATGCCAAATTTTGGTGTGTGCTGTCGCTTGCAATCAAATATAAAAAGAAACCAACTTTCTGCAGCACATATTAATGTAGTAGTGGAAAGTAGGGATCGTTCTCATGAGGAATTTAAACGTTAGTAGTTATGCAATAAAAGGGAGATTTCTAATTGTGAATTAAACAAAAATAACTCAAATAATAAATGGAAACATAGGTAATATCAAAACAATAAGAATTTAACAATTAATAGGAATAAATCTTGGTTCCGATCTCCTTCGTTATTGAACTTGCGTTGATTATTGACACTAAAATAATCAATTTATTAATTACGCATTCGTTGTGATAATTTTATTTACCTATTTTCTCTTATGTTTAATTAAGCGAAAAGTGTAATCTCCTTAACTCTTATTAATTAATAACTTGGATACGATTTCAAATTTAATTAATCAATAGCTTTATAAATAAAGAAAATCAACGAATTAGGCAACATACATACGGGTACGATGTATATTTAGTCTAAAAAATTATTTTTCCTATAATCAAGTTCCTAACATAGTAGACAAAAATCCTAATCGCTACTTTTAATTAAAAAAATTGAACATCAACCTATTTAATCTAGTAATTTATTAAAATAAAATCATAAATTAGTTGCGCAACTAACTGTAAAATTAAATAATCCAAATAGAGAACAAACCCCTCACAACATTTATAGTTCAATAAAAACCAAGAAATAATATTCAATTACCCAACATGATTTTCTTAAACAACGAGTCTTCTATTTTCTGCATATTTAATCCTCTGATTTTTCTAGTTTTTCTGTTGCAAATCCCCTTTTTCTGTTTTCTGATGCTGTCCACCTTATTCTCTTTTCTGCTAGACGATTTCTGCTTTTTGAACGTGTTCTCCTCTCTCTTTCTGTTAAGAGTTTCTTGTTTTATTTTCTGCTGGTCAACCTTCCCTCTTTGCTGGACGTGTTGTCCTTTTTTATTCCCTTTGTGCAGGCGCCGTTCTTCTTTTGGATCCAGCCACCACGTTGTTGCTGCTTTCCCAATTCTCTGCAGTATTCTCTTTTTGTAGCCGCCGTTCTTCTCTTGGGTCTAGCCACCACGTTGTTGCTGCTTTCCCAATTCTTTGCAGCCCAAGTTCTTCTTTTCCTTACTTGCCCACTCACGTCCCTTTTTGCTTCTTGGTGTAGGTCCCTCTTGTTTTGGGTTTTGCAGCCCACGTTGTCTAGATGTTCTTCCCTCTTTGCAGTCCAATTGCCTAAGGCATGTTACTTGCTCTTCTACTTTTTTGACTAGCCCACTTTGTTTTTGTTAGATCCCATTTTATTGGCTCCTTGGTTTACTTAGTGAGGTGTTTCACACTTCTTCTTCAGTTTGTTTTTGCCCAAGTCTCATATATTATGCAGCCTTCAAATAAAAGGCCAAAGTTAAAAAAAAAATCTTTAAAAATTCTGCTATTATCTGCCTTGACACAAGTATCACTACACTAGGGCATATCCAGCAATGTCCACCGCTTGTTCCAGCTCTTTTTGTTCCAAAATTTCTGCATTTCTTTTCATTTAATTCTAAAATACACTTTAACATAAAATAAGATTAATTTTCATTAAATACAGTTTCAAATCTCAAAATCAAAGAAATTTAACACATAAAAAGATAGAAAATAAAGACATTAGCAACTACAAACTATGTACATGGTAATTTGATTATCTTTTTTAGCTACATCTCATAAAAAAGGAGTCTAATTGAAAAATATAAAGGATTTTAAAACTGCAGTTCTATTTGAATCTCAGTTTTGAGTAACGAAATTTGTAAATTGTGAATATACATTCCTACTGTTGTTCTTATTTTGTATAGTTTTTCTTCAAGTATCTTATTTGCACATGTTGAATGATGAAGTCTTTTACTTGTCAGATTCTTAATATGTTTTGTTAGCATACGCTATTTTACATTTTCTTTTGGTAGGTATTATCGTATGTTTGAGGCTACACAAGATGGCTTAGGTAAAATTGCTTCTATTCACAGCATTCATGGTCTTTACTTGCCATTGAGAGCCTTAATCCCATGCATAGAAATCATAGAAATATGTTTCCTATCCACCAATGATTTTGTGATAATTAGAGATAAGTAGAGTTTTTTTCTTGATGTACTCCTCATATACGATCTATCTTGAATATATTTGATTTGATAACTAATTGCATGTTCTGCCTACCAATCATCTTCAACAATTTGTTAGATTTATAGATGGTGTTAATAGTTGTAAATGCTTTCTGTGACAGATGAATAACTATTCCTATTCATTCTGTGGCCAGTACAAGCATAATCTAAGTATCCATGATTAAGAATTTCTGGACACATTAAAGTGATTTAACAATCACATTTCTTATCAACATTCTTAAATAAAATTATAATTAAGTCCTTTAACATGCTACTTTCCTTTTATATGCAAGATCATTTTTCCTGCTTATACATTTTATTGCTACATGCGCATTGTTCTTAATATAGGATTGCTTATGTTGGAGGAAGCTTAAAATACAGGTTGACAAGCTTATTATCATAAAATGGTTTTGTTATATTGGCCTTAATATCTCCTGGTTGAGTTGAGTGTTTAAAGATTAGCAGCATAATGTTTCAATTACTTGTTTGAATACATTCATTCATTCAAATTTGTGATCTAGTTTAGTTGTTCTTGTTGATCCAGTTTCTTCCCAATTCTGTTTTTCTAGTTTAGATGTGTCTTTTCTTCCTAGTTCTATTTTTTCAATTTACCCTTGACTCTCCTTACTCATGTTTCTCTCTATTCGTTCCTTTGCCCCACAATAACTTGTCCGCATGGCAACTTTAAAGAGCGCATTAATAGCAGTTACAATCAAGTCAGCTAATAGGCTAGCAACAACTTTCTATTTTTATTTAAATTTCAAGTGTCAAAAGATGTGGCCTGAAGGCTGAATGCTGCTTATATGTCAATGGACTTGTCTAATATATTTTCTAGTTTTAAGTTATCTTCTCAATGGCCTAAAAGTTTAGTTTAAGTGGTTTATTGATTGAATCGTTCAATTTTCATTATGTGCACTGCTCAGCCTTAAAAAAAATTTTGTGCAACATTCTACTTGTTAGATAAATAAAAATTTATCATTCATCCAAAAATCTGTTCCAAGTTTGTCTCCTTTATATGAAATTTGAAACATAAAAAATTCACTTCATTCATTTTTCTTGACGCAAATAACGTTTAACAAATATGATGTCATATGAACCAAAGATCAGGAATTGCATACAATGTGGCTCCAAGACCTCATTAATGGATAAATAAATGGCTATAATTAAGAAAAACATTCCTCATTAAAGTTCCCTAATTATATAACTTAAAGGTGGTCTTTTTATGATAAGTAACAAATAACAAGTTTACAAAATGAAACTCCTAAAACTATGGTGAAATTTTACTATAGAAAGTATCTAAACCTTATTTGTTACTGAACTGAATTTTTAAATCTATATTATTTTTTGCGCTAGCTCTAATTCTTTTCCTATAATCTCTTCTAGTGTTGACCATTTTTCTATAATCTTCTTTTCACCTATCAATAATAGAAGATGATAGGAATTATAATAAAGGACCTTATAGAAGAAATAGTTGGAAGCCTTTCATACATGTATTTGAACAAGGAATATTACATGTGACACCATGCTTGCTGACTTTTAGGTGAATATGAAAGGAAAAAGGCTGAGAGGGAAAGTTTATTGACAAACTTAGACAATTAATGCTTCTTTGATACTATCAACTTCCTATGACCATGTGATTAATAAGCATGTATCAAGATATAGTTACACTAATAATGTTATATGTTATAACCCTAACAAATATCCAGAAATTGAAACTTTTGAGTTAAATGATTCTTAAGACATGTGACAGTGGCAAACCCTAATATCTATAACTATTTGTAATATAAAATTACAAAGTATGCTCTCGAATATGCATTCTAAAGTAGCCAAAGGTCACCTTGCATTAGTCAAGATACTATCTATAATAGCCAAAGAACTTGGAAACCGAATTACCTTAAATTGCATTATAGACCAAGCCTCTAACTCTATAGCCCTTCCATTTGAGTGTGGACCTAATGATCTAAAAGGAATCTCATCCTCATATCTTTCATGATTTACAACACCATGATCATGTCCTGATATATGTTTGATTTCTGCAAAGATATTAGTAAATGGCATTATGATAAGTACAAACCATCATAAACTACAACCAGCAATTTACAGTACTACTTGCACTATGTTTAACCAGTGTTAGCTTTAGAACTTAAAGTCTTGAACCATAATAAGTTTAGTACTGTATCTTCTAAAGTAAACTTATTATTTCAGTCTTAAATAAAAATGTTAAAAAGCATATGTTAGAGAATACTGTATCAGTATTGAAACCTAAAAATACTATAGAAGCTATTGTTGAACATTATATCCCGTATCTTACTTAAATCGAAAATATCATTAATACCAACCATCTTAATAATTTCAATTGTTATTCATTCCTACATAGACATCGAGTCTTTTACTAACACTAGCTTTTAGCCAATGAATAAATTAAGTAATCTAACAAAAGCTGAATTGTAGTTCAACAACCTTGATTAAGAAGCCTGCTATTATGGGGCATAACAAGTATAGATGATCCCAACTTTTACCCCTCTTGCAGTAATTCAACCAGATATATACCACCAGTAGACAATCAAGTGATCAATAAGGATCAAGAACCATACAACAACATTTGGAAAAGCAATGATAAGAAATTAAGTAGATGAATTTGTTAGGCCAAATATACTAATCTTAGAATTTGAACTAATGCAAGTAATTTAGCTAGTAAAAAGTGTTTCATTTGAAATTAGGAAGGCAAAATCTACTTTGGTCACATAAAGATTCTTCTTCATTTCTAAACAAGCTTAAATCCATGCAAGTTGTAGTGAAACCGGACCTCAAAATGGTGAATTAGAAAGGCATTCCACAGTAGCAATATAAGCCCAGTGAATTTTTACAACTATGAAGCAAAAAGATCACAATGAGGTTAATAAGCAATGCACTTGAATATTAAGTCTTTGAAACTATAATATGCTTATAATGTCGTGGGATGCATAATAGCTAGAGAAAAGCTCAAGACTAATTACAATTACACATATAGTTGAAACTTTTGGGATCCAAAATCACAAAGTTTCAAGAAATTGGTTATAGATTTTATATAACAAAATTTTGAAGGTAAAAGAGATGAACCAAAACATGGCATGAGAATAACTTTAATTGCTAAATTCAAGGTAGTAAACTTTAGAAATCATGAGGCATTAGATACACTACCCAATCTATAAATCACTTTTTTTAACCTTCACACGTTAATTAGCTCGTTGTTGAACTAAAATTGAGAATAATATTTGCTAAGTCCCTCAATTAATTTTTATTTTCTGTCACAGTTTTTGTTACATAAGGGCTTTTTCATGAACTAAAAGTTTAAGATTTATGTTTGTCCAATCAACTATAGTATGTTCTTGAAACTAACACTTCAGTATCCTTCTTCCATAACACCAATACTAAAGAAACTTATGGAGCCTATCATTCTTATTAGCCTTCCCACAGAGACCGATTAAGATAGGAAATAATCAAGGTAAAAATCTAAAACATAATAAATGCTAACTTCACCAACAAGATAAAAAACAAGTACATGCCTAATGGAGAATTGTTAATCAACAATAATAGATACATAATTCTAAAAAATTTAATAGAAGATCACATTAAAGACTAACTAAATCCATCGATCTTCATATCAATTGAAGTAAACAGTTCAAAACCATTTTAAAAGGCTAGCATGATATGATTAAAAAATAAGGATGGAAACAAGAAATCACAAATGAACTCAATCATTATGAATTGAACATTAAAAGGGCAATTAAACCAACCTTTCACTATTTGAAGGAAACGAACTGGAGTTATAAGGAGAAGCATTAACCCCAGAGGGGGAGTACTGGAAGAAACTCTCAGGTGGGATCCGCTAACCATTCATCACAAACAAGCACTCCCACAATGCTTGATGTCTACAATTGCAGAAAGGAAAAAATGAAAACCAAAAAATAAAAAAACAATAAAGAAATAGAAGCAACCACTGTAATAAGAAACCAAATAAAACCCTGTTAGCAGAAATGATTATATCATGTATAGATTATAAAAATGCTACGGGATAATGACGAGAATCAGAGTAAAAACTGTCAGACAGCAGAATGTGGAGAGTAAAGTCGATTCCCTTTCTCTCTAGCCATTTGGATGGTTGTTGGTCGTGGGTAGTAAAGACTTAAAGAGGCTCCTTGCAAGTCTCGGCTCATCAAAAACCATCTTCAAAGAGAACTACTTCTTAAATGCTTTGTGTTGGTAAATTAGAATCACTTCTTAAATTAGTATCTCTTCTCAGTTTTGTTTGTATGTACTTGTATTAATTTATATAATAATATTATTAATTTTTGTAATATTTTATAAGTTCTTGTATTGTATTAATATATTATTTTTTATTTTAATATTATTTTAATATTTTTTAAAATAAAAAATAAAAAATAGTAATAATATTAAACAAGGCCTTATTTTATCAAAACACCCTTTTAGCCTACACGAAAATTTTAATCTTATTCAAACTTTGTGTTTAATGAGATGCTTACTTGTGTTTCATGAGCCAAATAGCATTCTTAAATTTAAGACATGTAATTTTTACTTTTAACCAATAATTGTAAAAATGAAATTTAAGAATATAAGTTCTGATTCTCGATGCAAGGAAAAAGTGAAGAGGTAGACAAAAAAACACCTCGTCTCCCCAACATGGGGCCCTAGTTTTGTTGAAAAGTGAAATAGTGCGTCCATTGACTCGTACTTAATTGATCTTTAGCCTGCAGTCACCCATATGTGGCCACTAGTGTTAGGTAGGGATGTCAATTGGGTGGGTCAGATCGAGTTTAGATTGGATTATTTGGGGTTAACACTAATTCGGGTTCATGTCGGGTTCAGTTCAGGTCGATTCGGGTTCAGATCATTTCGGGTTAACACCAATTCGGGTTCAGGTTGAATTCAGGTCGGGTTAATTTAGGTTCGGGTCAATTTCAGGTCGGGTAGAGTTCGAGTTGGGTCAAATTCAAGTCGGGTCAACGCGGATTGACCCATCGGGTTAAATGAAGTTTAATATATGTATGAATAAAAAAATTTGTTTGTCATTTCTCAAACTCTAAATTCTAAATAAGAATATGTTTAATTAATTT
>JAOXYD010000136.1:4055407-4072183 GCA_028565735.1 Pinacopodium congolense | reverse complement strand
ATCACATTAATCTTAAATAACATAAGTATACTAATGGAAATTTTGTCTTCTATAGAACAAAATGTATGTCTCATAATTAAAATCATGTAACAAATGCATCTACAATACATATGTCATCAAATTGATGTTAGTATACAATTTTGAACAACTAAACTAATTTTAAAAAACACAAGAATATAAATAACATAAATATATCTATTATTATAAGGGGTTACATGGTTCTGCCAATGTACATAAATCTAAAGGATTGACAAGTTCAAGTAATTATCCAATAATCCAAAAAGTATAACCCCATAATCAACGATACAAAAGACATAACCTTATCAACTATTATCATTAATATTAACATAGAAATATCATAACCAATCAGCATTTCTTTTAAGATGACCTACTAACTTTAGGTTGTTAGGTTCCAACTACAGGTTGGTTATGCTTCTTTTCTTTCATCTTCATATGTTTCTCTTTCGCCACTCTCTTATCTTATAATTCTAAAAGGCTGATGATATTCCTCCCTTTTTTTTTTAAGTGGCTTCAATTTTAATACTTGGCTCTAAATTAAGTCCTTATTGTCTAAGTAAAGCTTTTTTTAGTGATCCAGTTACAGTTTAAGATTTATGACTATATTATGTTAACTGATCGTATTTTGTTAATTCCTTCGAAATGCTCCTATGTAACTTTTATTTTGATTTGATTGCTAGAACTGATGAGTCTTTTTGTGGAAACCTCCATGAACAATCTTCATTTTTTGATGATTTTTCTACTTCTTATAACTACTCTTTTCACTCTTTCAGATATCTGGTGCCAAATCATTGCCCATTTCCTTATTTCTTTAATAATAAAGTTGGTTATCTTTGTGGCATCGATTATACAAGTTTGTGAAAAGGGCTGGATGAGTAGAATCAAGGAGAGTGGCTCAATTGAAAAAAAAAAGTAAAGTAACCCCCTAGAACTTGGAAAAGTAAATATCAATGAATTCTTAAGCTATTTTCAACCAACATATGCTATTCATTTCTCCATATTTAAGTCAGGCTAATGATCTTTCAAATTTCTCGTACTATTTTTTATGGTTTAGCAAGTCACGTTTTCTTTTAATAGGGTTAGCCTTTAGGAACCAACTTTATTGAGGAGAAGAAAGTTGCCTAAAGAAAACTAAAGAAAGAAAAGAAGTTCAGCCAAGGGGAGAGGAAAGTAGTCTAGCAGTCAAGAAGTTTCATCCTAGGGGTACTTTAATAAGCATTGAACTCTACTTTAAGGGTCTTCAGTTTAAGAAAGAGACAAATTCTATTTTCTCTCTTATTCACTATGGTGACGAAGAATCCAATTTTCACTATATTTATTTCCTTTGCTACTTCTTCCAAGTGCATGGTAACCTAAAATGTTGAAAATTCTTTTCCACCAATTGGGGGCCTCCCTTCACCACCTCTATAGGGATAGGCTATAGGATTCATAACTATTCCTCTTACTACAAAACGTTTACCTAGTTAACATTAAAATTTGGTTCTTTCTAAACTTTCCTGGTTCACCCCAACATTTTATTTACCTAAGAAGATAGAAAATCCCTCATACAACCAAGTAACAATGAAAAGGTATAATGAAAGTAGGGTCATGATACCCTACCTGCTAAACCATATATGAAGATGTGAAGATCTCCCTTTATCCAACTATTTTTATGGCATCTCCATTCACTACTTCCCCTAATATCCTCCCTTTAATAAATCATAGGGGTTTATAGGAGTTCTTAGAGGCTTATTCAGAAGGTTGCTATACCAGATATTTTGAATCTATTATATTCTATCAATTGTTATATTAGAGTAGTTTGCATGACTGCTCTTGCTGAAATCATTACTCATCATTTTTCTTGTGCTTTAGTAATTTCGCTCCCTAGACCACTACTGTGTAGTAGGTAAAGGCAATCAAATCTTTTCATAGTGAAAGGAATCTAGGAATAAATAGGGATCCCTGTTAATATGAAAACAAAGGATATATAATTAGTTACACTACCTTTCTCTCACTCAATAGATGTATCTGGTCCAATGTGGTACAGTAAATTATGAGATAACAGAATGTAACGGGGTGGTTTATAGACGGCTACATGTGCTCAAAAGCAATTATTCACCTTTCCTTTTGTCCATAGGGACCTCGTGGCATATAACCAAAATGACTCAAACTAGATAGCTGTCCTTTGGCATAATCTCAAAAACCTTGTTTGAACTTCCTTTTTTTATGATCCATTGGTGTGTGTTGTCACCTACAACTAAATATAAAAAGAAATCAATTTTCTACAACACAAATTAATGTAGTAGTGAAAAGTAGGGATCGTTTCCGCGAAGAATTTAGACGTTAGTAGTTATGCAATAAAAGGGGGTTTTTAATTGTGAATTCAACATAATTTAATTGGAGCAAGAAATTAAAAAAATAGTTAATAGTGAAACAATGAGAATTTAACAATCAATAAGAATAAATCTTGATTTTCGGTCTCCTTCATTAGTGAACTTGCATTGATTATAGAGATTAAAATAATCAATTTATCGGTTAAGCATTCGTTATGGTAATTTCGTTACCGATTTTCTCTTATGTTTAGTTAACCAAAAAGTGTATTCAAATTTACCCTTATTAATCAACAACTTGGATTCGATCTCAGATTTCATTAATTAATAGCTTTGCGAATCAAGAAAATCAATTAACTAGACAATAAACATATGATGTATATTTAGCCTAGAAAATTATTTTTCCTAGAATCATGTCCCTAACGTAATAGACAAAAATCCTAGTTGCTACTTTTGATTAAAAGAATTGAACGTCAACATGTTTAATCTAGCAATTGATTGAATAAAATCATAAACTAATTGCGGACCTAGCTGTAAAATCAAACAACCAAATAATAACACAGAAAAATAATTGATACTTGACTAATAAATTGATTCAAATAAAACAAAAAGGTTTCACAACATTCAAAATTCAATAACTAGGATTCCGTAAACCAAGAAATATAAGTTTAGTTACCCATAATCATAAGTTTCTTAACTAATAAGTCTTCTCTTTGCTTTTCTTTAGACAAGGTATCTGGTCTTCTTCTTGCTATCAACAGCTGCTGCCTTTCTTGGTCCATAGTTAGGTTTTTAGCTTGTTTTTTTACTGTTCTCAATCTAGCCGCCAATCCCACTTTTTCTTTTCATCTGAACATTCTCTCCTCTTGCAGTAACCCTCCTTTTTTTTAAGACTTATTTCTTCTTTCTTCTCAGGCGAGGTCATGCCACTTGCTTAAGTTTCTACAGCCCAAAAATCCTTCTTCTATTTCCAGTCCACATGTCTCTTTTCTTCTTAGTTTTTGGACCCTTTTTTTTTTCTTTTTCTAGGTAAAGTCATGCCAATTTTGGCCAGCCCACTTCAAGTTAGTAAGCCCCCTTTCTCTTGGTGCAGTTCATGCTTTTCTTTATTTTGGCCAGGCTCTCTTCTCATTTTTACAACCCAAGTCCCTAATTTTGAGGTTCCACGTTTTTGTAATGTGCCACTCCTTTTTATGCCCGTTATAATTACTCCACTTCCTTTCTTGTCAAAATCCAACCACCTGTAAAGACCCTTATTGCTGCATCCATTAGAGGTAAAGTCAAAACTAAAATAAAATCGCCAAACATTTTGCTACCAACTGTCACAAAGTTATCACTCCACGAGGCCGTGTCCAGTTAGGTCTAATGCTTGTTTCAATTCTTTTTGTCCCAAAATATTTGCAATTCTTTTCATTGGGTTCCAAAATACACCTTGACATAAAATAAGATTAATTTCCATTAAGGATAACTTCAAACCTAAAAAATAAAGAAATTAAACACATGAAAATATAGAAAATAAAGACACTAACAAACTCCCCCACACTTAACCTTTTGCTCACCCTCAAGCAAATTAAACACAATCATCAAATTCTATCAATTTGTTTTCAAAGAGACCCAGGCATGCAATCATTCAAACTTTAGCTGCTCAAATGTCAAGTTACTGCAGATATCACGACTATTTTTCATCAATGCACACAAACAAACTCAACTTATGATACTATCATTCAAAGACAAGTATAAACTCACAATGGATTTTCCTCATAGGATTCATTCATTTCACTCAAGTGTTTATAGTTTGGTGTGTCGCTCAAAACTCCATATAGGAAATTATACTACCATAGGCTGGCAAATACACCAATTCTCTCCTACAGTGATTACATGCTAAAATATATCAAAATGACTTTGTTTTAGGTTGTAATGGGGCTTGGGTTAAGGTGAGTTAAAAGGGGTTTGAGGGGTTTTTCACAAGTAGTCATAAAGCACTAAGTATACAAAGGGACAAAAAACTGTATTTATGAGAAATGCATGTAAATAACTAACCATTCAACATTTAGTATTGCTACTGTGCTTGAATTTTTTCTTTCTTTCTTTTTTTTATTTTTTTATTTTCTCTCCTTTTTTTTTATAATATAAAGGAAACAATGAATAATAACATTAGCTAAATACAATGTGCTCTATAAGTAGAAGTATCGCTCAACTCTTCTAAGAAAAAAAAATGTAGCTAAAAGTCCAAATTAACTCGCTTAGCACTTTATTAAACTTGTGAATAGGAGGCTCATAGGTTTTAAGGTTCTAAAATGGGGGTGTTTTCTTCAAGAAACAAAAGGGGTAAAGGCTCAAAGGGGTTTGTAAGGAGAAACAAAATAGGTGGGTCATTTAAGTCACAGGTTAAAAGAAAAAGGGCCTTAATCATTTCCATCTAGCATGCATCTATTAAATTCAAACCGGTCCAGATCAAGTTATGAAGGTAATTACCTAAGGGAGTATCACACACAAAAAGAAATGAAATGACTCTGTAATGAAGTCATATATGCTTAATTCCTCACATAGGCTCAATTAAAAATCCATTATGCTTTTATACATTATCTAATCACTTAAGTATCAATTTCTGAATAAACTTATATAAACAACTACTTTAATCAATCAATATGATTCACCTTCTATTCACTTAGCCTAATTCAACTTCAAGCATGCAACTCAATCTCATTCCAACTACTATGATAAAATTTCATAGTTTAACACACCTCACATTTAAATTAAAGATAGAAAAAATCAAAATAAGTAAGGAAACATTAAAAAAATTAACCAGAAAAATAAAAAAATGCAAAATGCACAGTCACACAAACATTCATTATTTACCCCCACTTAATCTACATTATCCTCAATGTAGTCATAAAATAAAAAAATTGCATGAAATAAATTGAAAAAAAGGGAAAAAAAAGGTTTAAGAAGCTTCTCTATTAATTCATCAAAGTGTTTATGGAAAAAGGAGGTTGGAACCTTTTTGTCGACGTGGATCGAGATGCAGGTTGTACAGTTGGACCAAGATGTGCAAAAGTGTATCCTTCAACTCCATTGGCAACTATAAGTCTCATCTTATACAAACACTCATAATCCAATGGTTCCATCTCATAAGTAAATATCTAAGACTCTAATATTAACAGCAAGATGAGTGATATATGAGCCCAAGATTAAAGCTTGGTTTTGTTGTTACAAGCATTTGAGTGAGCATCCAATTAAAGAGGTGGTAGAAAGCACCAAGAGAGTGGGTATGAAAGAAAAAAAACTATATTTTTTTTAGAACAAAAAATAACAAAATAACAAAATAAATTGAGAAAAAATAAATTAAAAATACAAAATAAAATTAAGAAGAACAAAAAGGTAGAAAAAGAAAAAGTTAACAAAATCAAATTGATGCAACCTGGCCATTCCTTTGCTACGATTTTCACTATAGCGACTTCCAACACAGGAGGAGCACCTTCTCTTGCGTTGGAATAAATTTTTTTATTTGATTTTTTGATTTTTTTGATTTTTTTATTAAAAAATTAAAATATAATAAATAATAAAATAAAAAGGAAATTTAAGTTGTAGTATTTTTTGTCTTTTTTAGAAAATTAAGATAAATAAAATAAAATAATTAATTAAAAACTTAAATTAAAATAAATTTTGAAGTACCTCTCAAGAGCGCTTCTTTAATGTCATATTATTAAAATAAATTTTGAGGTGTCTCTTAATAGCGCTTCTTTAACATCATATTAGTTAAACGGAAAACAAAAAATTTAATTGGCTTACTCAGAGTAAACTGGATCAGCCAGTACAATTTCTTCCGCAATTTTAACTTGTAAATTATCCCAGCGTCGAGGAGCTTTAGAATCTCCTTTTCGACTACCTGTATCATTGGTGGGTTCAATCTTCATTGGGACTATCTTACTTCTTTAGCTCAATCTTCCCATAAGATGCGGTGCATGCAAAATGATGGGCTAATCCCTTTAAATCAGCTACAGTCCATTCAAAAGCATATTTGTGATTTTTCAGTATACCCAATAATTGTTTATCCTATTCCTCTAAGTATTTGCTCAGCTCTAAAATCTGGATAGTATTGTCCATCTCCTCAGGAATGACAAGATAATCAGCTATTGTTTTTCCTTCTTGGTTATCTAAGCTATTTTTCAATGTAGTCCATAATTTATCTGGTCTATCTAAACAAAATGCTTCCTACACTAAAGTATCGAGAAAACTCATAGAAACAAAAGATTAATCATCATTAGAAAATTTCATGGCATCATAAATATTAAATTTAAACACATCACCATCAAATTCCATAGTTAAAGACCTATCATACACATCAATTTTTGATCTAAAGGTTTTCAAAAATGTTCTTCCCATTAAAATTGGGACTGAAGTAGATGAATCTTCATTACCCATCTGTAAGACATAAAAATCAATGGGAAAAATCATATTATTAACTTGAACTAAGACATCCTCAAGAACATCCTTAAAATAGGCATTAGATCGATCAGCAAGTTGGATTATAACACCAGTTTCTTTTAGAGGCCCCATATTCAAATATTCATAAAGAGATTGAGGCATAACATTAATCAACGCACCTAAATCCAACAATACTTTCTCAATTTTCTGATTACCTATTTTACAAGGGATTGGAAACATACCTAGATCTTAACACTTAGGAGGCAACTTATTTTAAAGCATAACAAAAACATTCTTACCCAATCATACCTTTTCATTACCACTTAACTTTCTCTTTGAAGTACAAAGTTCCTTAAGAAATTTATTATAATGTTGAATTTGTTTAATAGCATCAAGTAAAGGAATATTTACCTGTGACTTACGAAAAGTCTCTAGAATTTCTTTCTCTTACTCCTACTTCTTTTTCTTGGAAAAATGACTAGGAAAAGGAGATTGCACACTGAACTTAGGCATGACAATGCAAGGATCACCCTCCTTTTTCTCTTGTGGCTGCTTTGGAACTTCTTTCTTTACTTCTTCTTCAACCTCTCACTTAGAAACCTTTGGGGTATGTTCCTTTAACTCTTTTCCACTTCGAAGTGTGATAGCACAAGCACTTTGTTTTTAATTCACCTCAAGTTGGAAAGGACGTTTTCTTGAATTTTTTACCTCCAATATATTAATAGCAATCACCATTTGTCCCATTTAAGTCTCAATATTTTGTATGCTAACTTACATATCTTGTTGGAATTTCAAGGGATTCTGCTAAAAATTAAGAGTATTCATGGCTAATTTCTTGACTATATCCTCCAAGGAATTATTTTCACCACACCTTTTTCCCATTTCCTATTGTTGTCTAAGCACATAAGGTGATTTATATGGATAAAAATTAGAACTTGTTTGTTGTCCTTGATTGTTACCATAATGAAGGTTCAGATGATCTTGCCAACCTGGATTATATGTATTTGAAAATATATCATACTTTCTTTGGGGTTGTCCAAGATATCCACCCATTGCCTTGGCTTGTTCAACTTAGTCTTTTTGTAGAGTGGGACAAATATCTGTAAGATGACCAACCATATAACAAATACCACAAGCCTTTAAATCCTCCTTCTTGGCTACCGCAATTTGACACACCAAAGATGTCTAATCGTCTAATCGTCTTTCTAATGACAAAATGCCCATGTCATTAACATATCTTGAGCCATCATCATTCTGAGCTCCAAATTGTTGAGAGTTAGAAGCCATAATTGATATCAAATCCCATGCAGTTGCTGGTGTTTTATCAACTAGAGTCCCTCTACTTGCAGTATCTATCATACCCCTCTCTGTCGGTAAAAGACCTTCATAAAAATATTGAATCAACATTTGATCACTGATATGATGGTGGGAGCAGCTTGCACACAACTTTTTAAATCTCTTCCAATATTCATATAAGGACTCTCTGGTGTTCTGTCAGATAACACAAATCCCTTTTTGATATTGGCGGCCCTGGAAGTTATGAAAAACTTCTATAAAAATAACTTTTTCATCTCCACCCATGTTGTAATACTTCCAAAAGGTAAATAATATAACCATTCTTAGGTATCATCCTTCAAAGAAAATGGAAAAGCCATAAGTTTTATCTGCTCTTCTATGACATTTGTAGGCTTCATCCCCATGCAAACAACATCAAACTCCTTCAAATGCTTATAAGGATCTTCTCCTAATGTACCTCGAAAATTGGGTAACAAGTAAATCAGTCCTAACTTCATCTCAAAAGAGTTATTATCACCCAAATTTTGAAAATTAATGCAATGAGGCTATTGGTCCTCAGCTGGAGTAGCCAGTTGGCACAAAGTGAAATTGACAACCATGTTCTTTTCTCTTTGTCATTCTTCTCTTAGTACTTATTGTCTTTCTTTAGTCTGTTTTCTTAATGCCATTACTGTTTTCTCAATTTCAAGATTGAACTACAAATTTTCATATTGATTCCAATGCGTAATGCGTAATGTATATATACCTTCAAAAACTCTCCGGCAACGGCGCCAAAATTTGGTGTGTGTTGTCACCTCCAACCAAATAAAAAAAGAAACCAACCTCCTGCAATACAAATTAATGTAGTAGTGGAAAGTAGGGATCATTCCCACAAGGAATTTAGACGATATTAGTTATGCAATAAATTAAATTGTGAATTCAACCGAATTTAATTGGAATACGAAATTAAAAAATAACTAATAACAAAACAATGAAAATTTAAAAATCAATAAGAATAAATCTTGGTTTCCGATCTCCTTCGTGAATGAACTTACGTTGATCATGGACACTAAAATAATCAAATTATCGGTTAAGCATTTGTTTCGGTAATTTCGTTACCTATTTTCTCTTATGTTTAATTAATCGAAAAGTGTATTCGAATTAACCCTTATTAATCAACAACTTAGATATGATCTCAAATTTAATTAATTAATAACTTTATGAATCAAGAAAATCAATGAACTAGAAAACATACATACGATGTATATTTAGCCTAGAGAACTATTTTTCCTATAATCATGTCCCTAACATAGTAGGTAAAAATCCTAATTGCTACTTTTGATTAAAAGAATTGAATGTCAACCTATTTAATCTTGCAATTGATTGAATAAAATTACAAACTAGTTGTGCACCTAACTGTAAAATCAAACAACCAAATAATAACACAGAAAAATAATTGATACTTGACTAATAAATTGTCTCAAATAAAAAGCAAAGGTCTCACAACATTCAAAATTCAATAACTAGGATTCTGTAAACCAAGAAATAAAAGTTTAGTTACCCATCATCATGAGTTTCTTAACTAATAATTCTTCTCTTTACTTTTATTTGGACAACGTATATGATCTTCTTCTTGCTATCAATAGTTGTTGCCTTTCTTGGTCCATAGCTGGGTTTTCTACTTGCTTTTTTACCGTTCTCAGGCCAGCTGCCAATCCCTCTTCTTTTTCTTTTCTGCTGAACATTCTCTCCTCTTTCCGAAACCCCCCTTTTGTTTTTGGACCTATTTCCCCTTTCTTCTCAGGAGAGGTCATGCCACTTTCTTGAGTTTCTGCAGCCCAAAAATCCTTCTTCTATTTCTAGCCACATGTCTCTTTTTTTTTAAGTTTTTATACCTTTTTTTTTTGCTATGTAAAGTCACGCCACTTTTGGCCAACCCACTTCTAGTTGGCAGGCCCCCTTTGTCTTAGTGGAGGTCATACTTTTCTTTGTTTTGTCTAGGCTCTCTTCTCATTTTTGCAGCCCAAGTCCCCAATTTTAAGCTTCCATGTTTTTCTAATGTCCCACTCCTTTCCTTTCTTGTCAACATTCAACGACCTGTGAAATCCCTTGTTGCTGCAACTGTTTGAGGTAAGGTCAAATCTAAAATAAAATCTCCAAAAAAATTTCTACCAACTAACACAAAGTTATCATTGCACGATGTCGTGTCTAGTTAGGTCCAACGCTTATTTCAGTTCTTTTTATCCCAAAATTTTTGCAATTCTTTTCATTATTTCCAAAATATACCTTGAAATAAAACTTTAAACCTCAAAAATAAAGAAATTAAACACATGAAAATAGGGAAAATAAAGAAACTAACACCATTTCCTTTACTTTCTTCACTTCAATAGTAAGAACTTTGATCGGTCCTTCTTATAAACATTAATTGGGAACATTATATAAGTAGTGAACTAAAATCATCAATTTATAATTAATGATGAATAATATACAAGTATGAATGATATATAAACATTAATATGGCATATAAATTACATTCTAAATAGGCAATCCAATCTCTTCATCAACGTAATTTTCATACGTCGATAAAATCTTAATCTTTTTCTCTTCTTCTTTATTGTGAAGTTCCACCAAGGGTAGAATCTTGGAAGCTTTCCTTGAAAGGACATCTAATTCTATTATGACCTTGTCTTTTGTATAGTGGGCATGTTATAATCCTACCCTTCCTTGATGATGTGTAAGGTGTTATTTCTCCCTCTTCTCTTATTCTTTTAACCTTGACCTACCAAGCATCTTCTTACTAAGAGATAATAATAGTGGATCCTTACAAGTTTTTGGCCAAAATTTAATCCTTATATAGGTTGCGTCATATTTGCATAAGCTATTGAGTATTTTATTTATTTTAATGAATGCCCTTTGTAATCTTCTACTTCCCATCCTAAAAATATAGAAGTTGTTATGACATGATAATATGAAATGCCTAATAGATCCCAAACTCTGCATGAGCAACTTTTGCTATTGATAAGAAATGTGTACCTCTTTCCATCTTTTCTGATTTCAAAGCCACCTACCTTATTATGAGCCACTTAAAAAAAATCTCTCTTTGATTCGAAATCAACTTGTTTCTAATGTTGTACCTTTTCCTATATATGCATTTGTTAAAAATTTCTCCCGTCTTTTAAAGTCTTGTTATCATATTTACTTTGATATCTTTTAGCATTAAAATAATTGATTTACATATATCATGTATGATTTTTTTTTTCATTGAGAATTTCAATCAAATTATTATCAATAATGTTGCTCCTATATGACACCTAAAAAGGTGGGGTAAATTAGGTGATACTAAAATTTTCCAGGTTTTTTACACTTAATTGAATTTTCTTCTTAAAAAACTAGTTATGTGAAGCTAAACAATGTACTTAATCAATGCAATAAAATGCCTTGAACTAAAATATACTTGAAAAGTTAAACACGAAATTATAAACAATTTACTAAACAAGATACAATAATATAAAATAAGACAAACTTGAAAAATAAAATAGGTAGGGAAGGAAAGTGCAAATAATTTATAATGATTTGATATTTAACTCCACACCTACGTCCACTCTCCAATACCTTATTGAGAGTTTCACTATAAATAATAGTTTTACAAGTTACTTTCCTTTTTCATAAGTTTTAGGGTAATCCTTATAATCTCTCTCTCTCTCTTTTTTATGGGCTCTAGAGTAACCACACTTTTTTATGGGCAAAAGAGTAACCTTTACAAAAGTTTCATCACAATTATACCACCATAAAAATACACTTTACAAAATTTCACACTTGACTCATCTAAAGTGTTTAAGGAGTCCACTACACTCTAATACGAGGAATGCACACAACCTTTCAAGAAAATTACAATACACCACTAAAAAAATATTTAAAAATGACTTATAATTCACCTCCTTTATGTTTCTAACAAAATTAATACACTATACACTAATGGATGCTTAACACAAAACTTAACACATCTATTTATAGGTGAAAAATTGTCACCTAGTCATTTATGACTATTGGTATTTGTTAATTACTAATTAATTTGTTTTATCGTTGGTTTCTAGATGTTGCATCCTAATTCTCACCTCTATTGTTAACCGATGCCTTTAACTTGTTGAATAAAGAGTCCCATGACTGCCTAACCAATGCACCTAACTAGTCGACCAATTCAAGACAAATTCATATATTGTTTGACTACTAAACACTGGTCGACTAGTCCTTTGTTAAACTAGTTTTTTATGCAACTAAACACATTCATTCACATCCAATCACCCCAAAAAAATTCTTAATATTTCCAAACACTTATTTAACACATATTCACACACTTTAACTTATTAACATAACTTAACCTCTTTTTCACACAATTCTTAACATATTCACTCACATTCATATCATTTAACCTTCAAACTCATCCTATCATTTTCAAGCACTTCATTTCACACAACTTTTAACTCATTCTCATAATCTTGTCATATTCACATGATCTAACCTTAATCACTATTTTCGTACATAATTTAACCCATATGGATCAAAGTACTTTCCCAAAAATCTTTAGTTCCCCACACAATTCCTTTCGATTATGTAATCCATATACATAAACACTAATAATAATGCAAGATTTGAGCCTTTTAACACAATAAGAGGACTAAAATAAGATTACATTAAAACTTACAAAAAAAAGACCTATTTAAAATTATATCTTGATTTTTATCTTAAGCCTTTTTCCTTGGATATTTATAGGCTCCATTTTATACTCTGAGGCCGTAAAATACATCTTTATAACACTTTTATCTTTAAACATACACTTTATTTTTAAACCTACTTTTCAATACATTAAACATAATAAAAACATTAGTGGTAATGCTTTGTCATCATCAAAACCTAGGTAAAATCTATCTTAGTATAACAATCTCCCTCTTTTTAATGATGGCAAAACTATTTGATATTAAAGAAATATTACAAGCAAAAAGACATACAAATCAAGAACATTTTTCTCTCACTTAAACTAATATCAAACAATTTTTATCCTCTTTTTTAGAATCATCAAAAACTTTACATACTTAAAAACTATTGCTCCAACACCAATCAACCTTTCCTCACGCAACTTAAAAATTTTCTTAACCTCTCTCCTCCTTTAGACCACATCATTAAATATCATAATTCAAATACTAAAAAATTCATGAACATCATCAATATTCAATACTCATTTCAGTGACCAATTCATAAGCATCTTCAAAATTTAAAGATATCAATATCACAAAAAATTCAAATTCATCATCACTTATGCAAAACTTATTTTAGAATCATAAAACTAAAATAAATATCAAATTTGTTCTAATATCACCTAAATTTACTTAGTACCAATTAAAAATTGTTAAACCTTTTTCAAAATCTCTCTCTCTCTCTCTCTCTCTCTCTCTCTCTCCCTCTTTGTATAATACCCAAAAAAAAAAGAAGAAAAACAATCATATTTAAAAATATACAATATTACTATATATCCAAAACTCTTACATACATATCTAAAATTTGTAGTCGAAAGCTCAAAAGATACCAATGTCATTAAAATTAGAATTCCCCATAAGTATATTTTCTCAATATAAACAAATTTACAAGCTCAAATTTTATAAACTCTTCCTAAATTGATTAAAATTCATGGTTCCCTCTAAACTCGTGCATTATCTCCATATCACATCCTATACTCTCTTTTTTTAAAGAAGCATAATATAAGATAGGGTCTATCAAAACTTAAAAATTTATTAATATTATTAACACTCTCTCTTAATCCAAAATAAGGCTTGACCAACTCAACAATCAAATCATAAGTAACTTAAAAATCAAACTCAATCCCAAAACTTAAACATTTAGGCTCCCCAAAGTTTGTGCTTCACAAAATAATAAAATGAGCTATCACATTATTAAGCTTTTCCATCAATATATTATACTCATCAAATTATCAAAACTCTACCTTAATTTAATTATTTTGTAAACTCCCTCTTATAGATTAAAGATAATATGAAATTATCAGCATACCAAACTTCTCCTAAAAGCAATTTAAGATCACATTTTCTCTCAAAAGAGTATAAGTATGCCAATTTATAAGCATTTAAAATGAGTCATCTAAGTTTAAATGACAAGTGCACATCTATCAATCATGAATAATTTAAATCCAACATCAAGAACACCATTATGAATTAGGGAATTTAATAAGGAAAGGTCATTACTATAAATTGCATCAAGTGTTGTATATACAATCAAATATCTAAACGATGTCTAGTATCAAACATCTATTTGTAGTCTCAAGCTTCTCAACCCTTTTCATAAAGTAAAAAAACAACTTAAGGTAAATAAAGTTCAAAATTATCAAACCTCCCCTTTAAGTTAATAATTTTGTAAATTCTTCTACTTTTAATAAGCACAAAGTCATTAAAAACATCAATATTAAAGCTCCCCTCAATAAAAATAATAATTTATCCTCTTTTTTTTGTAAAAAATGTTTATAGGAATTTAAAAGGGGCAATGACCATAAGAGACATCTAAATATTATAAGTATAATTCAAATTCAAAGGACACCATTTAACATTCAAATATCCCACAACACTTATATATGCTCCCTAATACAAGAATCCAAAAACTTTTTTGGACACACAATTTTATATGAGTTCCAATTTTCTTATAATCATGAAAAATCTAGTAATAAAAGATTAATGTTCATTGTTATCAAATAAAATTAGACTACGTGACTCAAAATTATTTAAATAATTTAAATCATGAAATTTCACTTAATATGATTATTTAAAGTATCAAGAATTGTCCAATTTCATTTCACATACCAAGAACATCTAGCATAACATTAAAATGGTCATGTACTTCCCTTTTTGTGTATCATCATTTTATTATTTCATTTCTTCTTTCACTTGTTTTAATAATGTGTCTTAGTGATAATCCTTCCAATCTTGGAGAGACTTTTGAATTTCTTTGACTTACAAAAAAAAAAAGTTAACAAATATTTTGTACCCATACTCACTTGGGTCTTTAGGGGTTGGTAACCACTAATCATTCAAGTCTCTTAGTACATCATATCAACTTGTTAACTTATCATTAAAAAAACATTCAATATAGCCACAATAATGAAAAAACATAGGTGCATTAGTATGAGTCCTATGTGTTTGTCCAGTTCTTGAATCATTATAATTCCTAAGTGTATGATATTTTAATATAGCATAAATATTTAGTTTAAGTTGGTGTAATGCATTTCTAGTATTTTATCACTAATATATCATTATTTGAAGAAAATGAGACCTCATAAATGAATGAAACATATTGATGAATTTGGAAAATAACTATTTAATGTTTTCTATCTCTTTCTTAGTGATGCATTCTTTTTTAAAAAAATTTCTCATTATCATTATCCCATATTCTTCTATTCTATTTCTCTTTTTAAAGATGCTTTCTTATCCACCTGATCTATGATTGACATTAAATGAAAAACTAGAACCTTTGTAGGATCGCAACCATTTATCCAGGCCGTTTTAGCATGCGTGTTGCCTAGGGAATAAGGGGTATGATGATATCATCCTCACCTTTTGCTTATCTATGTGACAACATATCATAAGTAACTTATGACCTTTCTTTTTGTTGGGGATTTTTTCTGTTGTTCCTCTAATTGTTATTACTTCACCCTCCTCCACAATAAAGCTTGCTATCTTATCCATGGGAACATCATATTTTAAGGTCAGATGTAAGGAAGTGGATCAAGGAAGTGGATTGTGAATTCACCATGCATTGGCGAATGGATTGTAAAATAGAATCCTTAATTGTGAATAGTGATTTGATTGATGTTAAAGAAAGAGAATTCTCAGTTATTTTTGTATGTTATCTTTATCTACACTTATTGAGTCCAATTCGTATTCCAACTTTGCATTTTATAGTTTACATGCCTCTATTAATTTTAATGTTTCCTTATACTCAAAAGACATCTTTTTCTTTTTATTAATAAGAGCTTTTAAAACTTTATTGATTCATTATATATTAACTCCTCCACATAATCTTCAAAATCATCATTAGAATTAGAATAAGTAGGTACATCTTCTTTAAAAGAATTTGAGTTATAATGTACCTTGTCATCTAAGAAGCATATGTGAGCTCTTCATGTTCTCACTCCTCTTATCAATTTGATTAGTACTTTCATAGGTAGTCTCTAATATATGCCATATCTCATGATCGAATTCACTACTCGAAACTCTATTGAATTCTTCCCTACTTATGATATAAACTAAAAAATATATAACTTTATTATTAAGAGTGAGATGACTCTCATCTTTTTCATTATACTCACTTTCATTCTTTAGTACTAGTATCTCTACATCATCTATAACTATGGTTTTTGTTAAGATGTTAAGACTATTTTATATAATTTCCCAAAATTTTACTTTTATAGTTAAAAAAAAAGTTTTTCGTCCTCAATTTTCACCATTAAAAAAAGGGGTTTATCTAAACTATTAAAATATGTCATGAGGATCTTAAACTTATTATTTCATTAGAAATATCCTATTGAATTAGGTGATACTAAAATTTTCTAGGTCTTTTGCATCTAATTGAATTTGTCTCTTAAAAACCTAGTAATACATAAGCTAAACAATATAATTAATCAATGTAATAAAATGACTTGAACTAAGATATAATTGAGATTTTAAATGTAGAATTATAAACAATTTAC
>JAOXYD010000136.1:4026713-4049083 GCA_028565735.1 Pinacopodium congolense | reverse complement strand
ATAATGAACATAATATATATATATATAAGAGTGTTTTAGTTTAAGAATTTATATTTATTTTGTATTAGGTTTTTATTATTAAATTATTTTTTGAAAGATTTTAACTAAATAAAATTTTATTTTTAGTTTTTATTACAAATTTCAATCCAATATATTTTTAATGAAAAATAGAAATAAAAAACCAAAAACCAAAAACTACAATAAAAAATAAAAGTGATACTAAATGATCATTTAATTTTTATGACATATCTCAACTCAATAAATTTTGAATTTTATTTTTTTATTATATTATAATTTTAATCAAAGTATTTTGTTTTTTAATAAAAATAAAAATAAAATAAAAAATAAAAACTGTAATAAAAATGCAGAAGTTACAGTAATCGGCACCTGTGGATTAGAAGTCGACCCAGCCTGTGGATTAGACTAAAAATTAAGAGGGCCGAAACGGGTCATTGTCGATCCAAGCTCAGATGCGTCAGATCCATACATTTCTGGTCTAATTACGTTTAGGGGAGATACAAATCACAATCGTAGCCCCATTGTGGGGTCCGGGCTACAAGCCCATCCATATAAAAAGGAAAGGAAAGGAAAATAGTAAATACTTTCTTTACGTCTAATCTTTTATTCTTTAATTTAGTTCTGAAAAACAACGGTTACTGGTGCGAAAGGATCTCTACAGACGGGTAGAGGTTACGCAGCGGCAGAATCTCTCTTTCTCTTTCGGTTCTTTTCCTCCCTCGAGCTGAGCCGTATGATTCATGCGAAGCTTTGATAACGGCCATTTGGTTCCGGCAACTTCCTGATTATGACATCAATCAGCTCCGTCGAGCTCAATTTCCTCGTTTTCCGCTACCTGCAAGAGTCAGGTCAGCTCATTCCTTACTTCCGAATTCGTCTTGTGTTGATTTTCTTTTTGCGATTTATGGTGTGTTGTTTTTCTTTTGTTTTCCTCCATATTTCTGTATGCGGATTCTGGTTACGTTAGGGTTTGGTTGCGAGTTTTGGCAGTGATTCGAATTTGTAACCTGGCTATGTTGGGACTAGTTTTCTTCAGTTTGCTTTTGGTTATTGTGTGTGAGAAAGAGGAGGTGGATTTTTTAGATCTGTGACAACTGGTTGGTTTCATTTTTTGTATGATTTTTTCTCTTCAGTTGGTTACGGGTGTTAGTTATTGTTCATTCAGAAGGCAGGTTACACATTCTCTTTTAAGCAGAGCACGAGTTTCGATTCTGTAATGTGAATGAAATGTTGGACCTGTTTCTTATGACCCCTTTTACTGTTTGAAAGTATTAATTTGATCTCAGATAAGATAGGTTTTTTTTTTCCCTTGAATATCGAGAGTTATTTGGGAACGTCATTAATCAACAACATTTCCACCTTGAGAGATTCATGTGGATTTTGAAATTGCTCTAGTTGCTGCTAGGATTGGTTGTTTTATGCTGCAAATGTTTCTCTTGCAGGTTTTACGCACTCAGCATTTGCTCTAGGATATGAGGCAGGTATCAACAAATGCACCATAGATGGGAATATGGTTCCACCTGGTGCTCTGATCACATTTGTACAAAAGGGTCTTCAGTACTTGGAAATGGAAGCAAACTTGAGTAATGTTAGCATGCATAAAACTTGTCTTCTTGATTTCTGAGACTTAATTTATATTCCATTAACAGCATAATAGGTTACATGCCTTGGGATTTATGTTGATCACTGTTTGTTTTAAGCTAACCAGAGTGATGCTGATGTTGATGAGGACTTCTCCTTTTTGCAACCTTTGGATTTAATCACAAAGGATGTCTATGAGTTGCGCCAAATGATAAGAGAAAAGAAAAAAAATTTGCAGAAAGACAGAGATAAGGAGAAAGAGAAAGAGAAAGAGAAAGAGCAGGAGAAGGAGAAGGAGAAGGAGAAGGAAAAAGAAAAGGAAAAGGAAAAGGAAAAGGAAAAGGAAAAAGAGAGGGAGAGGGAGAGGGAGAAAGAAAAAGAGAAAGAAAAGGAAAAAGATAAGGAATTAGAAAAGGAATATGAAAGAGAACGCGCACGAGTAAGGGAGAAGGAAAGGATGGAAAGGGAGAAGGAACTTGAAAAGGATAGAGAAAGGATAGAAAAGGAGAGGGAGCGAGAAAAGCAGCATGAGAACAACATTGACAGAGAGATGGTTAGTGATCAAGAGGAAAAAGTCATTGTAAAACAGGAAGAGAATGGAATTTCTGGAGGTGAATGATTATATATCTTATTCAATATTTTTTTGAATGATTATATATCTTATTCAATATTTTTTTCATTTTCACTCTCTTTGTAAAGGCTTGGCATGTTATGTGATCTTGTAAAAGTTATGTAAGGTCATTGTAATTTTGTGTTATTTGTTTTTTAGTTTGTTCCCACTATTTTCATTTTCATTTTCTTTGTAAAGCTTAAACTCCTGGGATGTTCAGCTCTTGTTAATCATGACTAATTATAATCTGGAAGGTGCAATATTGTAATCCCAAAGATATTAATATGTGTTAAGGAATCAAACGTGACTGTTATATAAAATTGATGATTGCCCTGTTTCTGGCACTTTGGGTGTGTTTGGCATGAATATATTTGGTGTTTTGAGTTTTATTTATGAATATTGTATCATCTTTCTAAACTTTACGGCTAATAAGTTGATCCATAACTATGTGTTTTAAGTTCTCCCTCTAGGTTTATTCTGGGAACTATGAAACACGCTACGCACTTCCTATGATGCAGTAGCAATAGTCTTTTGTTCCACACCATTATTGTGTTATGTATATATTTTTGCATCACCGATTGCATTGCTATGATATTACTTTTCATGCCACCGTAACATTACCTTTTTAGTTTTTAGGTGTTTCTGTCTACGGTTAATAAGCATTTAGATTTTTTTTATAATTGTTTTTTAACTTTAGTAGATGAGTTTCAATGTTAGATAGGGTTTTAAAGCTATAAATGTTACAAGTTTCGGTATCAAGAAGGTTAGAATTTTAGTTGATGCCTCTGGACATTTCCTGGTTAGCCATCCAGAATTCTGATATTGTGATTGTTTAAGCTATTCTGTTTCTATTTGGACATCGTCTTTTGATTTCAGTATTCTACATCACCTTATATGAGTCACATAATAACATGTTTTCCTATGATACTTAATCAAGAATGTGAGATATGGATATCATTGTTTAATAGGACCAGAACCTATGGATATCTCTACACCATCAACATCTCAGACATGTGAAATTCCTAGTAGTGATGTCATGATTCTAGAAGGACACACTTCTGAGGTTTGCATATTCTGACTTGAGTTCATTCTTTTATTAGGAGGATATCCAGTTATTATTTTCTATTTTATGATTTTAGCTACATGTACAACTCGGAATATTATTTCATTTGCCCCCTTTTTGATCTTCAGGTTTGCGCTTGTGCATGGAGCCCAGCAGGTTCCCTTCTAGCATCTGGGTGGGTGTTTTTATTTTGAGTGAGACTTTTGTTTGATTCTTCTTTGCAAGTATAATTACTGTTAAGTACAGGGCAGAGCTTATTTTGTTTTGACATATGAACTTCCTGATTTTGATGAGAGCATACTTTAATCACGAGGTCAATAATATTAAGTACCAACGAATTAAACTTGTTTAATAAATCTCATTAATTCCTTGAGTTATTATTCATGCTCTTAACTCTTTTAGACTTTCTTCACTGATTTGCATGTTGTCCTTGGTAGTCACACTTTTGTTATTTGGTTGATAGGTTAGATAATGTAGTACCTTAATGCATATATGCATGAAGTCTTTGATTGGGACAACTCTGGTGATGACTCAAATTTTTATTGATTATTATATTATCAGTTAGTAGTTCTTGCTAATTAATTTACACATGGGTCTTTGATGTAGATGTCCACAAACTTTTAAGAGTGTGATTAGATATATCTCCCGTTTGGATTTTTAATAGATTGTGGTGTTGCTGGACAGAAATTGCCATTGCAATTGGCAATTTTTCATCCCTACTTTGAGATCTGAATTTGTAAACCTTGTAATCAAATCCAAGATTGATTTTTTTGAGATTGTTTGATGTGATTAAAGCATTTTAGAAGCATATGAAAGTGTTGTTCTTTTCTTGTTCTTTTGTCATTATATCTTACACTTTTATTGTCATTTTGTCTCAATTTCAGATCTGGAGATTCTACAGCACGAATTTGGACCATAACAGAAGGAAGCTTTAGATCTGGTAGTCAAAATGGTCCTTCAGATGTGTTGGTTCTGAAGCATGTCAAAGGAAGAACGAATGAGAAGAGCAAAGATGTTACGACACTGGATTGGAATGTGAGTTCTTACATACTTTGTTTGAGTGTCCAGTTATCTTTCGCATTGTCTTTCTACTAATTCTTTGCATGTTTCACCTGTGATATTAATAATGAATTAAGGGTTTGCAGACCTTATAAAGTACTTGATAATAGTGTCTGCTAGAGTTTTTTTGGATTGAGGGCTCCCTTTTACTCTACATGGGCTAGAATGGGACACTGGATACTGTCGAACACCTTGGAATTTGATATGTAAATTGAAAAGGGCTAGAAGGTGGTTACAGTAGTCAATGTTATTAAATTTCTTTTGTTTAATTTGTACATGCTGCTATTGGTGGGTGATGACGTAATAATGAAAATGGTGTTATCCCTCGTCTTGTTTATTATGCTCATAGTTTCTATAGCTGTAGATCTTTTCAAGCCTTTTCTAGTTTCATGGATGCTGTATACTTAACCAGCTGCCATTGCCCCCCTTGATTTTATCACTTTATTACTCTGTTTGTACAGAGTGAAGGAACATTACTGGCAACAGGGTCATATGATGGGCATGCAAGAGTTTGGAGCGTCAATGGTAAGATGTTTTTGGGTATATATTTTTTCATTCTGATGTTACGTGTTGTACCCTGCAGATGTTTGAAAAGACATGCTGTGAATCTGAGTGTATTTCTGTGCATTATAAGTAAAACTTTTTTATCAGAATGTCCAAAGAAATAGTGGGTGGAGAGGCATTTCACATCATCATTAAATGATAGTTTCGAGCAGAACAGACTTAAGTTTGCTCTGAAGGAAGAATACGCTAATTAAGCTCCTAATGTATTACATTACTTGCTTTTGCAGGATAACATAGTGCTCCTCATTCTCCCTCCCTCCCTCTCTCTCACTCTCTCTCTGTCACGCACGCACACACACACACTCACATTCTTGTCAAGTTAGTAATAACTTTTGTGAGTGACTGCAGTAAGCAGATTCCAGCCCTTATATAGGATTTTGTTCCACTGATCCAGGTGAACTGAAGACTACATTGAGTAAACATAAAGGACCAATATTTTCTCTGAAGTGGAACAAAAAAGGGGATTATCTTCTTACTGGAAGTTGTGATAAGACAGCAATAGTATGGGATGTTAAAGCTGAGGAATGGAAACAACAGTTTGAATTTCATTCAGGTACGGTATTTCATTGGATTTCAAGATTCTGTTGTCATGTCTCCCTCCTCCTTCGTCTGTACAATATGAATAACAAAGCAGTATTAGAACTAAACACTTTGAATTTTGTTAAGTGGAAGATTTCAATGAATCTCTAGAATATCATTTTTTTTAATTTTGGTTCCTTTCTTCGTTATTTTGTCTAGTCTTGTATGGAACAGAAATTACTTGAGAAGGGTTGGAACTAAATCTCCACTGTGGCTATGATCTTAGGTCCTATACTTGATGTGGATTGGCGCAATAATGTTTCCTTTGCAACAAGCTCCACAGACAATATGATATATGTTTGCAAAGTTGGAGATACCCGCCCTGTTAAAAGTTTTGCTGGGCATCAGGTTACATCTTCATTCCACTCCATTTTTTCCGTAGTAGATTTTTTGGGTATAGTTTTATCAGCTTTGCTTCATTTCTAAGTATCCATGAGGAGCTTGTGGGTTCTGATCAGTTTCTGGCTTTTCCATGAACTTGCACCCCTGTTTTTCATGTAATGATGCAAGTTTAACAATTGTTGTTTTAAGGAATTCACCTAACCTTGCAACAGGGAAAGCCTTTTCCACAAGCAGCTTTTAGGGAACTATACACAAGCTCAATTTAGGCAAACAACAAACTCGTAACTGCTTTTCCACCCGCCCCGCCCCCCCTCCTCTTAATGAGACCACTATGTTTAGTGTCTAATTGGTTTCATTTAATAAGTTAAAATGTCACAAACTAAAACTTGTGCGATTTACACTTTTGTAAGTCTTATTAGAGCTGTTCTGATTTCTTTTTTCTTCAGGTAATCGATAGTCTTACGGAGTTCATTTTCTTTCTGCTGGAAATTCATAGATTTTGTGGAAATGTGACACTTTGGGGCTAATGCTTCAAACTTTTTGCCGCTGCAGGGGGAGGTTAATTGTGTCAAATGGGATCCAACGGGTTCATTGCTGGCATCATGCTCTGACGATATTAGTGCTAAGGTTTTGCATTCTACCTTAACCGTGTTGTATCTCCAAGTTTTATGATCCTCAATTGCCATATGTATCTACTTTACTTGTACCACTGGCTGGTCTTCAAATATGTAACTCCAAAAGAATCATACTGCTATTTGGCATTTAGCCCCATCTTCGATTTGATACCTCTCACTGATGTTTACTGTTTACCCGACTAGTTTAATGGTTGAACTACTAATGGAAGTCTATCTGCAGATATGGAGTATTAAGCAGGACAAATATGTTCATGATTTGAGGGAACATCACAAGGTTCTTATCTTTTATTTCGTCATTAACCATATGTATTTGTTGCATCAGCTATAAGCCAGTTTCATTTTATTACATTTGTTGAATGATCTCTATGCAGGAGATTTACACTCTCAGATGGAGCCCCACCGGTCCTGGTACAAACAATCCTAACCAGCAGTTAGTGCTGGCAAGGTAAATTTACTGCTTCTAAAACTATTTTGTTGAGTTATTGGTGGCATTTACTTAGTTTACTTGTCCTAGTTTCATGTACATGCTACAAATCATATGGTGAATTTCATCATTTGTATTTCAAGAAGCTTCTTGGTGTTCATCTATACATGCTATAAAATCATGCAAAAATTGATCTAACGGGGCATGTTGTAGAATGATAGTTATTACCCTTTTTTTTATTCAAATTTTCTTCTGATTTTTATGTAGTGCATCATTTGATTCAACGGTCAAGTTATGGGATGTGGAATTTGGGAAGCTTCTCTGCAGTTTAAACGGCCACAGGTATGACATTTCAATTCAGCCTTTAAAATATTCAATTGTTCCATCATCATGAATGTCAAGTTAGAACCAGCTTCATGGTGGAAATGAGGCATCAGTTTTATGGTGAATTAGATCAAATTTCCAAACATTGATATAACACAGTAACTTTCTATTGTCCTTTTTCCTTTTAATGTTTTTCGGACCAGAGGAATAAAGAACAAGGGCCTGTTTGTATTCATTTCCAGTTTCTGTTTTTTTGTTTTTGTTTTTGTAACACGGAATCTAAAAAAAACAACATACAAATACAATACGCAAATTAAAAAAACAAGCACAGAAACAAAAAAAGAACACACAAAAACAGGAAACGAAAATGGAAAATTAAACTAAATGGACCCTAAGGTTTTAATGTCACCCATCTTAGTTTGTTGTAATCATGCGAAAGAAGACTAATACTCGGTGTTTCTTGTTGGTTTCGGCCTCCCTGAGGACTTAGGGAATACATGTACATGCGAACTTTGTAATTGGCCGAAATGCACAGTTGTCCACAATTAATCTTGCGTGCTTCCTGGATCTCATTAGAGGAATTTTCTTTTTGTAATTGACATCCTTGTGTCGAGTTCATTAAAATTTTCTTACCTTTTATTCAGGGATCCTGTGTACTCTGTGGCATTTAGTCCGAATGGAGATTATCTGGCCAGTGGGTCACTTGATAGATGCATCAACATCTGGTCATGGAAGAAAGGGAAGATTGTGAAAACATACACTGGCCATGGGGGAATTTTTGAAGTTTGTTGGAACAAGGAAGGAGACAAGATAGCTGCCTGTTTTGCCAACAACATAGTTTGTGTTTTGGACTTCAGAATGTAAGATTCGAAGCTTTTTTAGGACGTGTAGATTCAGTGCTCTCAGGGGTTATGGAATAGTTCTAACAAGTTGATATTAACATTTCCGTTGCGTAGTTTTCCCCTGGAAGGGCCTGGAAAAGAAAGCTGTATCTCTCGGTTATGTAGGCTTAACATCTTATAGATTAATTGTAGGTGTTGCTAATTTTTGGCATCTGCTTTAAGTTGCTGGTAAATTCTCATTCCCCAGGTAGGGATCTCGTAGTCGTACATGGATCTGTAACTACTTATGTACAGGATTATTATATTGGAAACATGAATCTGGGATTTTCAGGTCATTTCGTGTTTAGCCTGCCTGCAAAAATGGACGAGAACAAACAATTGTTTTAGGAGAATGTGAAAACGTCAGACATCCAGAAATTCTAGTTTTCGATATTTGATAAACATGCGGAGCGATGTTGGATGGTTGGTTAGGCACTTAGGCTTAGTTTCAAATGCCAGAGGTTTATGATAAAACCGGGAAAAACTTTCGACCTACACAACCTTGGTGTCGTGGTCGGCCTGGAAGTGATGTTTATTATCCTGTAAGCAGCACTATTTGCGGTTGAATGTCTTAGGAAGGCAAGTGTTTAATTCTTCAGGTCATTGAAAGTCTGAAGGGATGTCTCATTTCTCTGTTCTTTTGCGTACATCTGCACTTATGTATGTAATAGTTAGAAGGCAATAAATATATGGACTTATAGGTCACAGGTATTTATAGCCTGTAGTTTATATAATAAATGATATGATAATTATTATATTATTATGTAAAAACTGGTTAGGGCCGGCTATAAAGTCAGTCTCGTCGCTTAAGATGCATATTCTCTAATATTATTAACCTGTTGAAATGTATTCATTCAGTAATTCAATTATGTTAATTGATAATTGTCATTTAATTATTAATGTCACCCATTAAAATACAATTACCTAAAATTGTTATTATTATTACATCGTTCACATTATAGCAATTACCACTAAATTAATTACAGTTACTAGTACTAGAAAAGTTATGATTATTGGAGGTTATGTGTGGGATAAACGAAAAAGAAAAAGTATGGCATTAGCATTTCAAATTTGGAGGGCGTGGGCGTGAATAAATGAGGTGTAAAAGAAGATAGTGGGGTTTGGATTAAGGTCGTAAAAGAGTGTAGGTGCGCCGGAGTATTTAATTCAAATTTTAGAATGGGTGATGATCATGAGGATTGTCAAGGTAGACAAATGCGTGCATTTGGTGGAGTTGTTTTAGTTGTATCACAAGTACATTGGTCGAATTTGAGAAAAGTTCCTGCAGACAGTAATGGCGATTGAAGCTTTAAACAATGTAGTATATGCTCTTGTTCTTTAATTGTTTTTGACATTCTCCTGTGCACTGTTCCACAACCTCAAATTTCCGAATTCCTCCCTCGCAGCGCATCTATCTGATTCATATCCAACTTCGTGGTTTGGGACACTGTCTTCCTTTCTTCACCATTTTTCTCTCCACAAGCGAGACAATTTGGAGAGGTCAAGTTTTAGATTTAACTTTCATTCTTTTCAAACATTGGTCTGTTTAATATATTTTCTTATGCGATACCTGACCACTTCTTTTAGCGGAAGAATTAACAGCACATACAAGAAAAAGCATTACTTAAAGAATCAGGAAACAGGACCAAAAAAAAAGAAGAAAAATCATTGGTGTGTTTTATAGGAGTTGCAGTGTATGTTTTCTCCATCAATAAGCTTGAAAAAAAGGGTGATTCTCTAATGGTTTCCATCAAACAGAAAAATGTTAAGAGCGAACCTAGATGACGCTTCTGCATCTGTGGCCACCTCCTTCAAAGAACCTGATCCTAAGTAGCAATGAAGCGAGGGCATTCGGTTGATAAGTAAATGAAAGCAAGTTCCATTATTCTGAGACAAGAATTAGCAATTCAGTAGAATATATCAGAAGCATCCGACCAAAATTCTACTTTCTGAGATTCCTGGTTCTATCTTATCTATTCGTTTTAGTAAGGAAGAAATATATTCACAAATAGATTACATTCAAAAACTAACTAGCAAGATGGTCCTATTAGATCATTGGTTACAATTAGTTAGAAGACTCCGAGGGGGAGTACAAAAGAACCATTCCTTCTATCGTCATCTTTGATGCTATGGAATGTAAGTTGCCTGTAACTAAGCTTTCTGAAAAGGATGGCTATAAAATAGCAGTCGGTATAGTTCTAGTTGATTCATAAATCCATGGCTTCTTTTGTCATTCATTATTGATTCTTTTGCTTAGAATTTGTCAACAAATTCCTTTGATCTTGATGCTTCTGCTCTAGTATGACCGTTGGAGTTTTGAAGTTTAGCTGTAACTTGGAGAATGAATAAGGCAAGAAAGAATAAAAGTATTTGTTGCTGGAATATCTCATATTTTATTGAACTAAAATGATGTTTAAACACAGGGACAATTCAACAACTAGAACCTAGAATTAAGCAATTACATGACACACGCTCACATGATCAACAAACTCCTAAAAATCAGCAACTAAATCAATAAATAGTTAACAATACTGAAATGGCTAAAAAAATGAGAAAAATTAGCAAAGTTGTTTAACTAATTCTTACAGTAGTTGAGATAATTCTTCATTCTGTTTCTACAAATTCCAAGTTTCTTTATGAGAAATTCAAACTTGTTTCCTGGCAAAGCTTTGGAAACATATGTGCTAGTTGAAGATCAATCTTGCAATACTTCAATCCAACAGATCCTTCCTTCTGCACATCTATGAGAAAGAATAATTTTATATTGAAATACTTGGTTTTCATATTTAAAAAAAAAAACATGATTACTTAAGATGGTAATAGTTGCTTGATTATCCACAAATAATTCTATCCACTCTTCTTGCTTTAAATTCTGATCAAGTAACACTTTTCTAAGTCATAGGGCTTGATTTACAGCAACTATTGTTGCAATGAACTCAATTTCAACTGTAAATTATGCAACAACTCCTGTTTTTTAGAACACCAAGAACATACCTCTAAAGCAAGATTAAAACAATAACTGTAGGTGCTCTTTATATCATTATATCATTAGAAGAACCAGTCTAATCATTGTTAGAATACCCTTGCAACACTTAGTTTTGACTTGCATAAAACTTAATTTCAAAATTAAGTGTTCTTTTAACATATCTCATCACTCTTTTAGCTACTCTAAAATGTGTTTTAATTGCACAATTAATCAAATTAGATAGAAGATTTACAACATATAAAATATCGGGTCTAGTTATTGTAAGATACATGAGACAACCAACTATGCTTCTATAAATAATCTCATATACTTTTTTAGCTTAATCATTCTTGTTCAACTTCTCATTCTAACACATTGGAGTAGCTGTTTTTGTTGTTGCCATTTTCCATTATGCATTTTTTCAAAATCTTTATGGTATACTTCTTTTGACATATGAACACTTCATTTTGCTTATCCATTCACAAAAAATAAATCATTTCTCCCAAATTTGTTATCTTGAAGGTATGCCGTATATCTTCTTTGAACTTCTTAACAAGTTCATTATTGTTTCTTGTAACCAGCAGATCATCGAAATAATAACAAAAATTGATTTCATCACCTTTAATATAGAGAGTAGATTCACTAAGGCTTTTTTTTAAATCTTAGTTGTAACTAATGATCATCAATCTTATTGTACCAAGCTTTAAGAACCTGCTTTAGTTTATACAAAGCTTTCTTGAGTTGATAAACTTCATTTTCATGCCCTTTGACCACAATCCTCCATGTTACTCAACATAAATCTCTTCCTCAAGAAAGTCATTCAAGAATACAGATTTAACATCTAGTTGAAACACTTTGTGACCCTTCTATGTAGCTATAGATAACAATATTCTAATAGCTTCTAACCTACCAACAGGAGAAAATGTATCAGAAAAATCAATACCAAATATTTGAGCAGACCCTTTTACAACAAGCCTAGCTTTATACTTGTTGATAGAGCCATTTGCATTTGACTTGGTTCTAAAAACCCACTTTACTCTTATGAATTTCCTATCTTCAAGTATTTTCATAAGTTTCTAAGTTTGATTTTCTTAATCATAGTGTATTTTTCCTTCATTGCAACTTTCTATTTTGGATCCTTTTCTGTTTCTTGAAAATCTGTTGGTTCAAGGATAAACATATTGCATCTCTGATAGATATTGGTGAGTGATCTCCTACCTCTTACTAGGACTTCATCCACCAATTTTGGAAATGATATTAGTTGTGCTTCTTTCAAGTTTTATTATTGATCTTCCATGAAATACACATTTTCTACTTATCAAAATTTTCCTTATATGAGGTTGAAAAACCATGTAAGCCTTGGAAATAGTGCTATAACCCATAAAAATTCCAGCTTTTGCCTTTTTATCTAACTTATCTCTTTTGATCTATGGCACATAAGCAAAGCATAAGCATCCAAATATTTTGAGATATTTTAAAAAAGATTTATAACCATACCAGGTTTCAAACAGTGTCTTTCCTTTTACTTCTTTTTTTGGAACTCTGTTGAGTAAAAAGACTGCAATATGTGCAACATCTACCCAGTACTCTTATGGCAAGATCTTCTTGTACAACAAACATCTAATCATCTCCATTATAGTACGATTCTTCCTCTCACCGATTTCATTTTGTTATGGAGTATATAGAGTAGTAAATTGGTGTTCAATCTCAGCTTCTCCATAAAATTGATTAAATTGATCATATGTGTACTCCTTGCCATTGTCAGACATTAAAGCTTGAATCTTATAGCCACTTTGAGTTTCAATTCACTGCTTGAATTTCCAAAATATATCGACAACCTCTGACTTGAATACGAGGAATTAGATCCAGCACATTGTGGTATAGTTATCAATGAAAACTATATAATACTTACTCCCTTAGAGTGATTGAGTTTTATGTGGTCCAGCTAGATCTATGGGGATTAATTGTAGCTTTTTAGTAGCTCTCCAAGTTTCTTGCTTAAAGGGAAGCCTTGCTTGCTTACCGAATTGAAAAATTTTGCAATCTGGGATATCTGCTGCAAGGTGAGGTACCCCTTGAACCAGATCATTCTTCCATTGGTTTATCACATCAGCATGACTGAAATGACCTAACCTTTTGTGCCAAAATGTTTCATTGATTTTGGTTGCAGAGAAGGCTTTTTGATCCTGTTCCAAAGGATCCAGTGTAAATCTCTTTCCCTTCATCATTATTTTGAATACTTTTTTACCTTCTGCATCATTGATTTGAAAATGATTGACGTTAAAGATAACTTTAAAACCTTTCTTAAGTAACTGTCCAACACTCAATAGATTTTAACTTATATTAGGTATAAAAAACACATCTTTAATTAGTTTTGTAACTGAAGAATTTTCAATTGCCATAGTGCCCTTGCCTTTAGCAGTAATATAGTCTCCACTACCAATTTACACTTTGGAAATCATTCAAGTATCCAACTTCTTAAAAATGTCACAATCAAATGTCATATGGTTTGTGCAACTACTATCAATAAGCCACTTATCACTTGAGCTTTTAGTTACAAAATAAGTTACTACAAAAGAGTTGCTCCTCCTCTTCCTAATCAATTTCTTGTGCAACAATTTTCTATTGAGTGTTATTTTTGCAAACCTTTTGATGATGTCCCATCTTTTAACAATTCTTACACTGTTGATCTAGCCTTCTCCATCACTTGAATGGTGGATGACCTTTCTTTTCATAATGCTTGTAAGAAGAAAAATCATATTTGAATGAACTTTTGCAGGTAATGCACCCTCAACAAATCTTTTAAATCTCATAAGCCTTCTCTGTTCTTGTGTTTGCAAAGCATTCAATAATTCTACCAAACTACTCTTTGACAGATCCTTAATATTTTCTAACGAGGAAATGGTTGCTTCAAACTTTTCAAGCACCATTACAAGAATTTTTTGAACCAACCTAAAATAAAAAAATTCAGAGTCTAGTAATCTTACTTTGTTGGCAATGTTGAGTGATTTGTCAAAATACTCTTTGACTTTCTCTAAATCCTTCATCTTCTGAAGTTCAAATTCTCTGATTAAGTTTAGAATTATCATTCCCTTAATCCTTTCATCTCCTTCATATTCTTCCTTCAGGAAATTCCAAACCTTAAATGCTGATTTTATTGTCATAATCCTAACAAAGAACTCTGATGAGACTGTAGCAAATAACATAGCTCTGACCTTTGACTTTCTTGTTTTCTTTTCCTTGTGATTCTTTATCTATGTCATGGTTGGATTTACAAGCAAGAGAGGAACTTCATAGTCCCCCTCAACAACTTTCCAGAGATCATTTTTCTCCATACGTGCCTCCACACTTATTGCCCAAACACAATAGCTTTCACCATTGAACACAAGTGGTGCAAGTGTAGTGCAAGGGGTTTTCGAATCCATAGAAGAAAAAAAGTGCTTTTCCTCATTCACAAACCCTCAAAAATAAAACTCTAATGCCACTTTGTTGGAGTTTTGAAGTTTAGTTATACCTTGGAGAATGAATTATAACATAAATAAGGTAAGAAAGAATAAAAATATTTACTACCGGAATATTGCATATTTTATTGAATTGAAATGATGTTTAAATATAGAAAAAAATTCAACAACTAAAACTTAAAATTAAGCAATTATATGGTATATAATCACGTGATCAACAAACTCTTAAAAATCAAAATTTAAATTAATAAACAGTCAGCAATATTGAAATAGCAAAAAAACATAAGAAAAATCAGCAAAGTTATTTGACTATTTCTTAGAGCAGCTAAGGCAATTCTTCTACCACATAGCTTCATCATTTGGCGTTGGGCGACTAGGGAGCCCCTCTTGGGGCCTCATGATAGTTATTGGTGGGTAAAAAGTAGTAGGACCTACATATTTTAAAATTAAAAGATATTTTTATTTTTCATGTATTTAAAAAAATTAGTAAAAATTATTTTAAATTTACAAAAACACCCTTTATACATTTAAAAAATTACCTAAAAAAAAGATATCTTTTCAGAAATTTCACCAGTAACTACCAACGAGCCACGACGAAGCGCCCTAGTTTTGGCGTTTGGCATATTCTATAGTATGGAGTTTCACATCTCCATCTCCCTATACCTGACACTGGACAACGTAGTTCCATATATATTTACCCTTTTCTGTATACCCTTTTTCTTATATGGAGCTTCTTGCCCTTCCAAACTTCATCTTTGTCACGTGAACTATCCAAAACAAAAAGGGTAATAAAAGATAAAATCTTTGCCCTTCTTGACTTGCTAGACAAAGCAAAACTAATTCTTATCTAGACTCCAATGACCTTCAGAGGAAGAAAGACAAGAGATGATGTGAAATGACCAATGGTGTGATTGTTGTTTTACGGAAGGAATCCTGTGAGTCAATTTCTATGTCCACTGAGATCAACTTCTCCAATAAACTGATTCAAGTGAAGAGACCTACCTATGTCTACTCAAGGCATAACTTTTTAATAATAAGAATTTAGTTTGTTGAAGTTACCTTGTAGGCCGCACCCACCTAACTATCAAGTAAGGTTCTGATTCTCCAAGGTTTTGCCGACAGCATTAACGCAGGACACGTGGCTTAATGCTTGTAATTGCTGTTGGATATGGGAAAGCATTTACGATGCTTGTTTCACTTTAAAATGCAGTAATTGTATAAAGGAAAAAATTATATGAGCTGCAGATTCATAAGTTGTATTATTATTTTATTATTTTAATAATTATTATATATTATTTTATAACTTATATATTTATGACTGTCAGCTATATAATCAAGTCCTTATATAAAATTTGGCAAATGAAAGAACTAACAGTAAATGATAGAGATTATTTAGTTGCTACGCTTTATTATTATTATTATTATTATTATTATTATTGTGGATTAATTAGATTCTTTGGTTTAATTTTTTTATTTTAACTCTTATATTTTAAATATAAGTTCTTAAAAATATTTTAATAATTTTAATCTATTTATAAAATGACATTGTTTTGAATTTTAAAATTTTAATATAAATTAAAAAATAGATTAGAAACTAAGACAAAATTTATGTGATAGATAAATAATAATTTTTAAAATATAGAAATTAAAATAATAATAATAAAGAATTGAATTTCCTTATGAATATCCCTATTATTTTCTTATAAAAAACTAATTGAATAGACAAACCTAATATTCATTCAAACACCACAAATATTTTATCTCAAAGAAATTCAATCATCACAAAAGATGTGGGCTATTGGGGAGCTCAAACTTTTCTCTATTGAAGTGTTATTATTACTGTAACTTACAAGATATTAATGGAAAAAATTATATGGTATTATAATGGTAGTTTTTTATGAATATTTTTACATAAAATAAATTTTATTTTTATTATTTTTATTTTATATAAAAATAATTATAAAAAATTATGATTAGAATAACATGTAGTGAAACCCAATATTAATTACCATTGTCAAAGATTCCCAGGAGTGCTATTGGTTCCAAATGCACAGCCACTCACACTGTGCATATGCAGTGCCCACTACAAGAGGACACCCACGTAGATTTTCTTTGATTTCTGGAAGTAGACATCCCACCTCTCACCCTACTTGTTACCAGCATTATTGCCAGTCACTTGGATCTACATCCACCCCACATAGTGTTTTGAT
Source organism: Pinacopodium congolense (assembly GCA_028565735.1). NCBI lineage: Eukaryota > Viridiplantae > Streptophyta > Magnoliopsida > Malpighiales > Erythroxylaceae > Pinacopodium > Pinacopodium congolense. The sequence continues at coordinate 4,032,367 of JAOXYD010000136.1, read as the reverse complement.
ATATTATAGCTTTAAACAATAAAAAAAATTTTTTTTTTTAAATGGTGGCATCCCCACTTCAGTCTCTTCCATGAAGCTTGGGGATGGCATCGGCATCCCCACACAATTCTTTGAATGCAACTTGTAAGTCTTTTCTATAAGTGGTTTCTTCTCCTTTTTTTCATGTACTTCTCTTATGAAGGTAACACGTCCTTTATTTCTACTACAGATAAAAGGAGTTATGGTACTGATCAGAACCCGTGACCACTCCTCTGTCAAAATTGTCTCCCTGTACTTTGTAATCCATTAACTTCATCATCATCTTACTTCCCTGTTTTAGTTAGAGCGCACAATCTGCTCAGTAGTTATTATAAAAATCTGATCCTCTCCCCAAAAAAACAGATGATGATGGATCTGAATAACATCGAAGTTAGTGGCCCCTGGACTCCACAGTTCTACCAAAGAAGGGAGGCAACTGGACAGACTCGCTCCCGTCCTGGGGACCCTATCCAATATGCTTTTACTACCATATAACATGATACAGTAAAAACCTGTTTTTTCATGTCACACATGTAGCACATACGAAGAACAAGGAGACATGAACTATAAATCATGATTTGACAGATGATCAGACAACAGATGACTCATCCTCTGTTTATAAAATTCAATCTGGAGAGAATAATAGCTCTAATGCTGTTGATCAGAGAGGCTAAAACTTCAAAAAGTTGAAAACGATCGAAGATGAGTCAGGAATCCGAAGCCTGACTCACTCAACACCGCTTGCAATTTGACATATATATCTCCATAAATCTTTTCAATTAATATGTACCAATATGGGATCGCCAGATCAAACTTGGAGATAAAATTTAATAATATTCCTTCCAACTTTCTTCTTTATAAACGTCTTCTCTTTTGTCCTTACTAATTCCTCCTTGATCTGTACCTTACTCACCACCAATCCGAAGTTCGAGGTTTTTTTTTTCTTTCTTTCTTTTTGTGCTGCCATGATTTTCCAAGGTGATCTGGAAGCTGAAGCAACTGAGATATCACTCAACAATCTGGATACTGAATCTCAAGCTATCGACATCAATGAAAGAGTAACAACACAAGGTGATTATAATTTCAAAGAATGGCTGAGTCTTGGCATCAACTGTAATGATCATACTACGGGACCTGGTAATGATCCTGAATCAAAGCCTGCTATTGGAAACAAGATTTTTTCTTGCAACTTCTGCATGAGAAAGTTCTACAGCTCTCAAGCCTTGGGGGGCCACCAGAATGCTCATAAAAGAGAAAGAGGCACTGTCAAGAGGTTCCAGTCTCATAGAATGATGCTCACAGGTATCGGGTTCCCATTCAATCCTCTCTTGGCTCGATCAATTGGAGTTCAACCTCATTCACTGGTGCACAAATCTAGCAGAGAAGTCTCTAGCTTAGCTGCGAGATATGGTCATACGACTTCAGGTTTAGGAATGGCGTGGACACCTTTTGTGCTTGAAGAAGCAATGGATTTAATTTGGCCTGGAAGCTTTCATGCGGACCGAAAGCAACCATCGGACTTGCATAAACTAGACTTGAATCTTAGGTTGTGACTATGTATATCAATTTGATCTTTTTTCCCTTTTTTTTTTTTCGTTTCCCCTTTTAATTTTAATCTTTTCCCCTTGTCAGGTTGCTTGTGTAATATGCTACATAAACGCATCATCAAATAAAGATATCAAATTAGATAGAGCGGTTCATTTTTTTCTGCACTTGGACAGTGAACACTCGCCTCCGAAACTCCTAGAATCTGTAGGTTCCTCAACTTCTGCTTAGACTAAGCTGGAAGTATGTTTTGGAGCTCTACTGTTAGAAAAGAGGTTTCAGATTTTGCCAAATCATATGCTCTATTACTAACATTCAAGTAAAATTACTTGGTATTTACCAGCCGTAACTCGGATTGGACGTCATCACGACTTTTTCAATGATGTAGATTCGAATTATTTGTAGTAAATAGTGTTTAAAGAATAAGTTGGTGTCAGAAGTTCAAGATCAAGAATCATCTTGACAAGAAGTTTAAGAATGTCTAAAGCAGTGTTCGTTTCTTATTTTTTTTAAATATAAAAATTAATAAAATAATACAGTATATTTAAAAAAATGTACAAAAATTAATATACATATATAAAAATAAAAAATTAAAATTAAAATATGAAGCGGTACTAAATTGTGACTTACAAATTCTATTACAAATACATGTAGAGGATAAAGGGCAAAATTACAATAAAATTTGGTAATGAAAGTCGTAATTGTGTTTCGCCATTAAAATTTTAAAAAACTTGCTGGAAGGGCATCGAGATATTGAATTTGTACTGGTTGTTGGATTGGGCCAGTTATTCAGCTAATGGACAATAGAGAAATTTGGACCAAAAAAATTGAGTTTGGTTAGCGAGGCCTAAGGCTAGCGGTGGACTCTGTGGACCATAGAGTCGAGAGATCAAATTTAAATTGTCGCTGAACACAAATCCTAAAATTTTATGAAAATTTTTATACTCTTATCTTTTTGTTAAAAAGATGACGAGTTACCTCAACAAATTAAAGATGTTGAAGTAAAATTGTACGTTATATCGTAACAAAATAATAATTTAGTTGAATTTTTCCTAAATATTGCTTGTGACGGATTTGGATAATCTTGAGCCCCTCTCGTCAAAGTCATCAAACCTCAATCCTTCCACCACATTTTCTCTTTTGTCTTTAAATACTTTCTGCAAAAGTGTAATGCTCTTGTCCTAGTAATAAAAATTAAAAAATATCCCTTTATCAATATCTCGTCTTTTGTGGCAAAAAAAAATCTCTTATCAAAGGCTTAATACTTATCTTATTGTAAAGAACTTAAGAACTCATTAGTCCCTCATTCCCTTCAAATTCGCTTGATTCTCTATCTCTCTTAGGAATCAAATCCTAGAGAGGGAGTCAATTTGATTGATTTTTTGACATACCAGCTTCAATTCAGGTACAATTTTTACTTTTGAAAGTGTAATTGGGAAAATATCTTTAAAAATTGGGGATTTGTTTTTGAAATTCTAAACTGTGTGATTTGGGTAATTTTTGATTTTTGATTCGCGAAATTATATTAAAAAAAGGTAAGAACCTGGTGGTTAAGGTTTCTATATTATGGCTACAGTAGCTCCCTAGGCAGCTTAACACGAATGAATTGCCATCTTAGGATCGATAAGCAAGGATTTTTTTTTCAAGAAATTAGGGCAAATTGGTGAGGCTACTTATTGGTATGTTCATCTTACTCGTATTTCCTTTAAATTGCTTTTCTTCGAATTAGTTGGAGTGTGATTATTGGTTCTGGGTTGAATTTAGAAAGTTGTCTCATTGTCCTTATCATGAAAATTATGCAGAACAAAGGTTTACTAAATGTTTCTTTCTTTCCAAGTTTCTTGGTCTTGATTGGTATCATGAATATTTCCTTTTTTCAAGTTTTCTCATTCTAGTAGCCTTTATAATTCTACATTTTTCTATAGTATCATGAATTGTTTTACCTACAGTATGCTTGGTCTTCTTTTTGAATATTTATAGGACTAGAGAACGTATCAAAAAGAGTCACAATGGGATAATATTTGGCATATTAGACTGAAGACTTTTCTTTTCTAAAAGGATCTTTTATTGGATTATTTGAACTGTGATTTCTTCTTTAAAAAATTAGTGATGAGGCTTGCAAATTTCTAAATTTTATTTTGATTTGATTGAATTTTTTTTATTCTTGTTACCTATTGTGATCATTACATTATTTCTCATTCTCTATCAATTTTTATTTCTTATGGGCAAGCAAAAATTTTTTTATAAAAGTTTTACTTGAATTGTAGTTGGAAGCATGTGTTCATCTTTTCTTTGATGGATTCTAGTAGCCAAATTGTCACCTACCAAACAACTGCCCTTTGCCACCTCCATTTAATTTTAACAAGAAGTATATGATACCTTTCAGATACTTTCATATTTGTAAATATTGTAACTATATGTTAATAAATCGTGGAGTATTTAAATTGCATAATTGCTTTCCATTTTTTGTCTTAGACATGAAGTAAAAAGAACTTGCATTTGATTAAGACATGAGGTAAAAAGAGCTTGTAGAGTTTGATCAATAATACAAAGATCAATATTTGGCATTTGTTTTCTGATAACAAATGAATAGGGAGGAAAAGGAGGATGAGATGTGTTATTATTTGCCTGATCGTCATGGATGAGATTTTACTATGAACATTTATACTTAATCAAAAGTTTATAAAGACAAGGTGGTTGAAAAGTTGGTAATTATCTTGAATATATTAACTATTTCTTTATTTTTTGATATCCAGGAAGGGTCAAAAGAAAAATCTTGTTCTTTTTTCAACAATTTCTGATCTTTAGTGGACCTTTTAGTGGGATTTCAACCCAGATGAAGCTCGACTCTGAAACCAATGATTTCACTGGATCTAAGAATAACATAGCACAAAAAATTGGACTCATCATGATGGCGAAGGGAAAGATTCTCAAGTAGGATTCGAACCTACAACCAGTCAGTTAACAACCGACCGCTCTACCACTGAGCTACTGAGCTTAGGCCCAACTTTATTTAAATCCCTATAGTATAGAGGATTTCCTCATGTTTTCGAAATAGAGGAGATGTTATATAACAAGGGAACTAAGATTGGTGTAAAGCAATTGTAGCAGCCCCTATATAAATGAATCTCTCCTAATGAATGAGTGAAAAGAAATTCATTTGGCTCTTACCAAGAATCCTGACCTTAGGAGCGGAATTGAGAAGTTGGGTGCCATGGAGTTCGTAAAGCGATTCTTCTCTTTGTTGGCACTCGAGATTTTCTTTAAAGAAAGATAGTGATAGCCTCTTGAATCCCCATCATTAATGAGACCGAAACTTTGACTTTCTCTGCAATTGAGGGGAGCCAAGTATTGTATATACTCCTAAACTCTTCCTAGTGTTACTAAAGTTAATATTTAAATCGTCATTGGTATAACTAAATTATAGTTTCTTACTACCCCTCAGGTATAAGTTCCTTTACTGTTTAAGATTTGGTTAGGATGTTATTCAAATATGGTTTCCTAACTTGTAACACCCCCTATATGGAACCTATAACCATCCACAAATAAGTCAACCAATACATAATTTCATTACAAAACTCCCTGATGCTTACATGGTCTTCTAATAGCAGTAAAAACATATTTTTATGTTCATTTACATGATAACCCCAAAGAAAACATACAAGTTCCTTTAACCATTACATGTACAATAATATGTAACTAAAAACACATTTCTAAAGTACTTTTTCTTCTACTGGTTGGCCTTGGTCCCTGCAGATGTTTCATGTACCTCACTCTTATGATTTGGACCTACACAAATTAACATCCATATTAAGCTTGAAAGCTTAGTGGGGAAACACTTAGTTTGGATGATCACTCGCAGTAGTCATCCGCCAAGTACATACATTCATGAACATCACACAAATATAAATAAGGATGGCATAAGTAATCAAATACATAATATACATATGCTTCAATAGATGTATCAATACAAATGCAAATGTCAATTCATACGATTATTTATGTTATCATACCCTATTTCTTATCTATATCTCTTTCCCTTATTTTCTATGTTAAACATGCACATTTCCTATGGGTGTGGATAGCGGGTG
>JAOXYD010000136.1:4015647-4026613 GCA_028565735.1 Pinacopodium congolense | reverse complement strand
TGTGTTGTCTGTCTTGATTTCTGTGATGTTCTTTATTGATATTTGTGTTTAAAAAATCTGAAAACCAAATCCGAAAACCAAAGCCGAACCAAACGGGCCCTTAGCTTTCAAAATGAGTTGAAAAGCATCACCAAAACCCAGTTATGACATAAGCTAAGCAAGGAAGAAAAGGAACAACTCTAGTCGAAGGGAGAAGCTTATCGTTGACGACAAGCTGCCCAGATTCCAGCGACTCCCAATAGCATCAACTAGGCATCCAAGTCAAATATCCTGGGGTCAAACACTCTTACAACTTCAGAAAACCGAAATGTAAGGAAAATAAAAGTGAAAAGCGGTTTAAGCTTACCAACTATTCCTTTTCTCCAGCGAAGAACTTCGATTTTCTGGCGCCTCTCCACCAATAGATTCTATTGCCTCTGCCAAAAAGACCCCACACATATACACAAAAAATGAAGCACAACACAGTTAATCCAATACCCAAATTCCATTCCACACAGATGGCATTCGTATCAAACGCTTGACTGGAATGAAACCAATTCCTCCAACTATCCAAATTCGCAATAGATTTCTGTTTCAACTTCATTCATTTTCATTTTCCATTTCATTTCTTTTTGGAACCCTGGGCCTGGCCTGGTCGGGTCCTGAACTAGATTATTCCCGAAATAAACTAGGCTTTACAATATACGTAAGTTATCTTAACCATAATAATTTATCCATAATTATACGTTACTTATAATATGGTTGAATTAATTTCATCAATTATCAGTAAATCAAGCTCATCCAAATATATAATTAATTTATAAATTATTATATGTTTTGATAATTTAAATCGTCTAATAATATATAAATACATAATTTTTCTCAAGCACAATAGTTTACACATAATTATGTATTGCTTATAATATGTTCACGTTAATTTTCATCAATAATCAGTAAATTGAATCAATCTAATAATTAATTAATTTATAAATTATCATATATTTTAATATGTAAGTATTTATATTAAAAAATCTCCACTTAGAAAACTAAAAATTTTACGTATAATTAATTTATAGTGTAGAAATGGTATTTTTATGTAAATAATGCAATGTCTACTCTTAATAATACCATGCATTAATCTATACTTTTCATCAAAGCCATGTAACACAACACCTCCAAAGTTATATTGGCAAATGATCTAATATTTCTAGTGTTGAAAATATCATGTAGATATTAGGATTGGATTTGAATATATGCATGATCTCAACATAATCACTTATTTGGATTATGTCTAATTTTCACCAGTTAAATGACTCTTCCTAGAGAACTCGTTCTCTTCACTACAGAGATATTTTATTTTATTTTTTAGATTATAACCACCTTCCATTATTTTGGATATTTGAATCTTTTATATTTAATTCAAAATGATAACTACCCTTTGGTAGTTAATAAATAACATATCACTAAAAAAAACCCATATAAGTGTCATTATCTAACATCTTTCACTCACACATGATGGATTTTTTCAAATTAAAAACTTTACATTTCTCATACTAGTCAGATAACTCATGTAACCAGCATACTATGACAGCACATTGCCATACATATATTAAAAACATATGGCATCTCGACTAGTAAATCGATATATAGGTGGATTTAGTATGTAGTACCCTAAATCATTTATTGTATCATTCAACATCTCATTTTTAGTTGTTTGTACTTTGTATTCGTACTACCTTATACATAGAAGGTGGACCTTTTTGAATACTTCGTGATGTAAACTTGAATTCATAATGATTTTCCTCGGTTCTTAACCATTTGAATAAAATTAATTTGATTTTCTATAATGTCCCATTATATCGAATCAAATGTGATTTTCAGATAACATTCTAAGATAACAATAATTAATTTAATTTTCTATAATTAGAACTCGATTAAAAAAGGTACACAAAATTGAGGTTTACATAACCTTAAAAAAGATCCTTACACAATATAAATTGAGAATATGAATTATATTATCCTTATTAGTCGATGATGCACATATGACCTGAGATGAAGAGAAGGATCGATCTATTTTATTTAGTTATTTAGTTAAAATAATGATTAATTATTGGAGCAAACAGCAACAACCACCATTTCATCTGACATATATATTTTCCAATCGATTTACATCTTTCATTAATGGAAATTTTTTAATGTAGTGATTAATAGCTCTAGTTGCTCGTTGTTCAAGAATTCTTGTTTAGGCAATTCATACCATCCATACATATTGTTTTAATATAAGATTTTAATTCTTTCATGTTTCTGTAGTAACATATTATTCTATATGCATAGTATGATTCATGTGTTACAGCATTACCTCTCTTTCAATACAACATATGTCTTACCTCGTATATTATATAGATGATAGTTCAGTTATACCTAATGCCTAACTTGAGTTCACTTATTTATTTAATCAATCCACTTTTCAAAACTCACATTTAGCATATTAAGACAAATTAAATGAGTATATCATTTCTTAAGAGTTACGTCATTATTGATAACTCTTTTACTTATCAATCTACTTTATAACGACATTCGTGTTTTAAGCCTTGAGCTCTCGTTTATCACCTAAATAAATAACTTTAAATTGTATCATCTCCATTCCTACAAAGTTATGGAGGCGATGACTTGTGTGGAAAGGTATCTTACATCTGTCTGACGTACATCTAAGTATCTAAAATTGAATGTTCATCATTCATTCTAAAACTGAATACTTACTTCAAAATCAAGTATTCTTACATTTGTTTTTTTAAGGATGAATTCTCATATCAAATTCGTTTAAACAAAATGATGATCCTTAATACTTAATTAAGCATATGTTGCATCAAATACCCATTAACAAGCAAACATGCATCATTGCCATAATCACATAGTATGGTTATTTCACTTTCTAAGCGACTACGTCCTTATGACATCATTTTGCTTATATTTATATGTTTGGTTTAGTTTCAATATTTGAACTCTCTACTAATGTCTTTCACTGTGTTTGTTCATATACAACAAAGTGTATGTGAGATTACTAGTTTCATCTCATCATTTAGCATCTACAGAGATCACCTATTGCTTAATTACTTAATTGCTCACTTTTAACAATAGCAATATGTAAGGTTTACAATCTTACATACATAGTTGTTAAAGTATACTTTAGATATATATGTAGCTACTAATAGCAATAAAAAAATCATTTTGATAAATTCACATATTTATCGTTGGATCTAATAGCATATACGTAATGGTCTTTATGAATCATACTAAAATCATATGATACGATTACTATATAAATATCATATATCACTAGATATGAAACTGCTTTAGACCATATATTGACGATAACAATCTAAACATGTAATGTTCTTGGTCCTTAAAGGGATAATAGTTATACAAGTGAGCAATCTTTTTAGATTTTTTTAGTTGAGTGATCAACCTTTAAAATTTTTTAATTGATTGACTAACCTTTAAACAAAATTCACTTAAGGTAAAAACATTACCTCCGTTAAGTCTATGATGACATGGCAAACAGACTTTGCCACATCAACGTCCATGTGACAAAAGTGCCACGTCAGTATCCACGTGGACACACCCCCCACCTTTAAAAATTTTCAATTAAGTGAACAACCTTTTAAAAAATTTTCAATTAAGTGTGAAACCTTTAAAATTTTTCAATTGAGTGATTAATCTTCTAAAATTGATTCAATTCAAGTCAAAATTAAAATTTTCTCATAAAAATAACGAGTGGTTAATATATTAATATTTTATTAAAAAGTATTGTATAACGGTTTTTATATTTAGTTAACAAATATATAACTTATTCCTTCAAGGGATTGAAAATTTAGTTATTAAAATAGAAGTCGTTGTACAAATATTTACTTATACGTGTAACTATTATCCTTTAATATTTTATTAGGAAATATTGCACAATAACTTATAAGTTTAGGGGCCGTTTGATTAAGCTTTTAATTGTAGTTTTTGTATTTTTTGTATTAAATTTTGTATATTTTTATGAATTTTTGTGTTGTCTTTCTTTACTTATGTGTTGTATTAATGTGTTATTTTTTGATTTTTGTGATTTTTTTTCAATTTTTGTGTTTAGAAAAAAAACACACACAAATGAACAGGTCCTTAGTTAACAAATATATAACTTATTCTTTCAATCGATTAAAAACTTTTTTATTAAAAAATATTTTGCAATTAAGTGTTTTCAATTATAAATAATTTTTTAATTATATTAAAATTATGCAATTATATTTTAAATTTTAAAATATTTTGAAAAAATTTATTTTAAATTATATTTTCATTTATAAACAATTATTGAATTATATATATTTACATAATTAAAATTTATTCTATTGAAATATAGTTGAAAATTATTCTTAAAATATATTTGAAATAAAATTTGAAATTCAATAATAAAACTAAAGAATTATTTTATAATTTAAAATTATTCAAAAATATTTTACAAATAAAAATATTCAAATTTCAAATTTCAAATTTGTGAAGGTATTATATTTATCATAATAATTATTTAAAAATTATCAGATATGTAAATCAAAATCTCTACATTTAATTATATATCATAAGTTGGGCATAGTTAAAAAATAAATTTAATAGCAACTATATCTAATACACAAAGTATGTATATTATAAAAATTATGTATTATTTTTAAAAATTTTATATTCTTAAATTGAATTGAAAATATTTAATTATAAAATATTTTTGAATAATTAAGAATTATTCTATTGAAAATATAATTATAATTATAATTTTTACAATATCAATTGTAAAATTATTTCTAATTAAAAATTATTCTATTTCAATATCTAAATTTTCAATTTTTTGAAGGATAATTATACATTTGTTAATTAAGTTTAGAAATCGTTATATAATACTTCCTAATAAAATATTAGTGTATTAATCACTTATTATTTTTATAAAAATAATTAATTTTGACTTAAATTAAATAAATTTTAGAAGGTTACTCATTGAATTGAAATTTTTTTAAGGTTATTCACTGAATTGAAAAATTTTAAAGATTGGATGTACATATGGATAATGACGTGACACTTTTACCATGTGAACGCTAACGTAACAAAGTTTGGTTTCCATATCAGCATGGATATAATGGCGATAACGTTTTTACTTTAAGTGAAAAATTATTTAAAGGTTAATCACTTAATTGAAAATTTTTAAAAGTTGCTCACTCATCTGAAAAAATTCGAAAAAATAACTCACTTGTATAACTATTATTCCTTACAAAAAAATTAAAGCTAAAGCTAATGTTGTTGACGAAAGAGAGCAATTTGTTAAAGAGTTCCTATTACATATTTTATCTCAAACTAAAGTTCTTGAAGATCATATTTCAAGTCTCAAGGATAATCAAGTACAGTTAAGCAAGTCTCTTAAAAAGGAAAGAAAAAGAGCAGTAGAATATAGAGATAAATATCTTACTGTTAAGAAAGAAGCTGATATATAATAAAATCGTTTGAATTACCTCCAAGATGAGATTGTAAAACTAAAGATAAAGTATGAAGATGGTTTATAAATGTCAATAATGAATAATGAACTTCTTTAGAAAGAGCAAGTTGAGATTGTCAAATCTAAAGTGAAGGAATTAAAAGTTTCTATCAATGATGGTGATGATTTGAAAATATCTGTAAGTATAAGTCTGCTCAAAGACAGACAGAGAATATTTTATTAATAGAGAAACAATCACATGTTAAGGAAAAGAAGACTATATCAAAATAGTTGTAAATTTGAAATTTTCATTTGATTGGTGTATTGGTAATTTTCAATTTAAGGAGAGTGTTGGAAATAATTGAATTTACCTTAGATTAGTCATACTTATTATGTTAGTTATATTGTTTTACTAGTATTATAATTTCATTATTTAGTTATGATTCTATTAATAGGAATTTTAATTTTAAAAAATAGTATTAGATGTTTGAATTTTATTTCAATTATAGTTGTATGTATGAATTTTTATACACAAAAACTATTTAAAGATTAGCCACTCAATTGAAAATTTTTAAAGATTTCTCACTCAATTGAAAAAATTCGAAAAAATTTACTCACTTGTATAACTATTAACCCTTACAAAAAAATTGAAACTAAAGTTATTGTTGTTAAAGAAAGAGAGCAATCTGTTAAAAAGCTCCTAGTATAGATTTTATCTCAAACTAAAGTTCTTGAAAATCATATTTCAAGTCTCAAGGATAATCAAGTACAGTTAAGCAAGTCTCTCGAAAATGAAAGACAAAGCGCAGTAAAATATAGAGATAACTATTTTACTGTTAAAAAAGAAGCTGATATATAATAAAATCATGCAAATTACCTCTAAGATGAGATTATAAAACTAAAGATAAAGTATGAAGATGGTTTACAAGTGTCAATAATGAATAAGGAACTTCTTTAGAAAGAGCAAGTTGAGATTGTCAAATTTAAAGTGAAGGAATTAAAAGTTTCTATTAATGATGGTGATAATTTTAAAATATATGTAAGTTTACAATTAGAAGATAAAAATAAGTTTGCTCAAGGATAGACATAGAATATTTTATTGATAGAGAAACAATCACATGTTAAGGAAAAGAAGATTATGCCCAAATAGAAGAGTTGAAAATTTGAAAATTTCATTTAATTGGTGTATTGGTTATTTTCAGTTTAAAGAGTGTGTTGGAAATAATTGAATTTATCTTAGATTAGTCATACTTATCATGTTAGTTATATTATTTTACGAGTATTATAATTTTGTTATTTAGTTAGGATTCTATTAGTAAGAGTTTTAATTTAAAGCAATATTATTCAGTGTTTGAATTTTATTTCAATTATAATTTTGTGTATAAATTTTTATAAATAACTTTTAAAATTATGAACAAAATTGAATTGAATTTGTGAGTTTAATAATTCACTCCAACATATCATGAAGCATTTCCATAACATTTGTATTGGGAATTGAAAGGGAACTACGTTGTTATAAACTTCTAACTACAATCCACAACTATGCCCAAAGGAAATAATTACTTGATAGATCGCTATACCCAATTAAACTTCTTAACCTCAGCTAGCTATCCTATTTAGACGGCGATGATTGATAGGTGACTGTAAACACGAAATCCTAGCCCTAGAGAGTGGGAGAGGACATCATTTTTGGGCCAGGAGAATGATCCGTTCCTTCGTCCACCGAGTATGGTAGCCCAAGGAGACCATAAGCTTCCATAGAAGACCTGAAGCCCAAATGTTTTTAACATTACCCGTTCAGCATTTAACTTCAGGAGTTCTTGTAATAGGAAAATCGACAAAAATGTACTATTTTTTTGAAATTTTTATCAAAAATTTTATAATATTATTAGCACCATAACTTTTTATAATTGATCTGCTTGTCAGAATTATGCTCTAATTTGTTATGAAATACTAACATTGTGAAGTAGAACATATTTTACAGATATTATCAAACCGCATAAATAGAACTAATTGTAAAGTTTCTTTCATCTTATTGAAAAACATCACTAGGAAGAAATTTGTCGATTTATTTAATAAATTGTATGCACACTTCTTCGCCCCTACCTAACATTCTACCTTCGTATCTACTTCTTAGCCCTACCTGACATTCTTCCTTCGTATGTTAATGGGCCAAAGAAGATCTATTGTCTGATGTGAAACCATTTTAGGTATTGACATCATCTCCATTTGTGCATCTGCTCAAACGTTGTCAACTTCGAAGTGAACCAACTACAAGAAAACCATTCATATCATGTCACATATTTGGTATGAGAAATTAATTTCAAGAATCAGTTTGAAAATATAATGATTAATCTAGTTAAAAAGTTGACAAAATGAATGAATTCCAATGTGGGTTGACTTCCATAAAGTTAAATGCCTTCTATCAAACAACAGGCGACCTACCATTCATATGATGACCAATTGCCACTCTCTCGCTGCTCGCCAAACTGTCAAACTAGATTAGTTGGGAGTTATTTTCAGTTCCAGTCCAAATGTTGACATGCAAGCTACCTTTCAATTCCTCAATCCAAACCTTATTCCCGCAAACGTCTCTCTCTTAAATATATTCAACTTCCAATAACAACATTTTCATTCTAGAATTTGGAACCTCGCCATCCCAGCATTCTGTCATCCCAATAAGCAAAAGCATTAGTAGAGTCACTGGCACTCCTACTTTGCTTTGCACTCGTGGGACTCTATTCGATGATTGAATACTAGCTACGTCTTTGCAGGTATGGAAAATAATCTCTTACATCTCGTCACATTCACAATTTCTTGGAACGTTTTATAGCTTTTAGTATTTCCGGTCCACATCAAGGATCACTCCTGCAAGTCTTAAAATTGGATCCTTTTTTTTTTTTGTTCAGATGAAAGTAGAGTTAGTGACGAACAAAGCAAAAGAGATCACAGATAAGATTGACTTGGCATAAGCCATGCGTTTCCCAGTGGATAGACTGAAGCAAGCAGTCAGTAACTCAACCACCGGAAATTATTCTATTGTGACTATTCATCTTCTTCCAGTAAGTCTGATACCTGTCATTTCCGGAAATGCAATTTACTACCTTTCGCTAAGTGAAGGATGAACTTTCCAAAAGATTGATCAGTGATAGTATTAGTAGGATGATCTTCATTTCCCTTATTTCTTGCTCAGAATGATCTGGTTAGTTGGACTTCAGTGCTGGCTCTTTGGATTCGTTTGATCGCATTTATTGCAATCTTAGGTTAGGTACTTGCCCCCTTGTGAGCTTATTTTGAAATTTTATTGCCTCTATTCATTTATGAAGGTCCTCTGTTAACAGCTTAAATTTTCAGATCAAATGAATGCTTAACAAGATGCAAGATCATTTACAAGTTCTAATCATACTACAATAATTATGATATATTAAGAAGGTGGTGAAGCAAGCTAATGTGGCAATATTTCAATTGTGCAGTTGTTATGATGTTTGTAGTTTTTGCGATTATGAAATGCCTGGAGAATTTTGAAGAACGGAGAACTTTGTTAGAGGTTTCAGGAAATGACACTGACCCATTACTTCCAACAAAGGCAGTGACAATTACGTATGGAACCTGTGACAACGATTTGGAATCAGGAAAGCACAGTAGTTGTAGCAGTAGCAGTAGCAGTAGCTGTAGAAGTGGCAGTTTTTCTAGCGAATTATATGATTCTAAGTTGTGCATAATTTGCTTCGATGAAGAGCGCAATTGTTTTTATGTTCCTTGTGGTCACTGCGCTACTTGCTATGTTTGCGCCCAAAGGTGTGTGTTCATTCATAGAGCTAGTCAAATTAGCATAACATGTTTGAACGGCAAAAGTGTCTGATGAAACAAATGTTATCGCAGGATCTTTCATGGGGAAAACAAGGTGTGCCCTGTATGTCGGAGACTCATTCGTAAAGTTAGAAAACTTTTTGCCTGATAGGCTCAGCAGCTTCGGCTTATTTAACAGGTTGTTCTCCAAGTTTTATATTTTTCTACTTTTGGTTGATGTAACGAAAATTTTGTAGCTTCGATGAGAAATACTGCTGTGCGTGTCTGATGGCTGCATTTGTACAAAAAAGTTTAGTCCAATTAAATACTTGCACCATATGATCCAATAAGTCTCGTTATATCCTATGTGACTTGCAAGGGCGTGACTTGAAGAAAGGGCGAAGTCCTCACTGACTGAAATTATAAATTTATTACTATCCAGGCCATTTTTTCATGGAAACAATTTTAACCGTACGCTAATAAATCACAGGGCACCAAACATCACGCAAAATTATAATCCGAAAACCACATTAAACAGAACTTACCATTAATTAGATTCTAAATTTATACTCTAATTAAGGAAAAAGGAAAATTTTGACATTTGAAACTTAATATTTTTATCCATATTAAAATTAAAATTTAATATTTTAAAATATTAAAAAATAATCATAACATTTTATAAACGTTCAAACAAAATTATAACTTAATATTTTTTAAATCCTCCCGTTATATGTCACTTAACACATTTTTATTTATCAAAAATTGTAAATGAGTTCCACGTTACCACGGGGACTCCATCTGAACATTAACTCTCAAAAACTATAACTTTCAAGTTGCTTTCATTATAAAAGTTTACATATCATAAGAATAGTATTTACTTCAAAAGAAACTTGTCTAAAATTACCTATAAGTAATTGAGGTCGAATTATTAATGTGGGTAGAAAAAAGGTGATTGGAGTTATATTCCAAAAACGATTCGTATATATTTTACTAAAATGTGACATCAAAGTAGATGATAAAGTCATTAGATGATATGGAAATAAAGGCATCATTTCACAATTTTACTTATTTAGATTATTTATGCATATATATTAAGAGAGAATTAGATATTTATTATTTATTTAGATCTAATTCTTTTTAGATATCCTTCCTTTTGTTATAACATAAAGCATTAATTTAAAGATTTAAAGGTCTTGTGTTCGATCCATATTCATCTTAATTGTGTCACTTTTTTTTTTCCTCAAAACAACATCATTTTCAACTTTCCATCTATCTGTTCTCTTCTCTTCTCTTCCCCTTCATGTTTGTGCTCAAAATCTTCTCCCACCGGTGCTCAAAATATGTGATGTGATAAAGTCAATGTTATTTCCTATTTGAAAATAAAAGGTGCAATTTTAAGCAATTTTATTAAGAATCTTTGAATTTGGGAATCGTTACTTTTAGTATCTAGTTTCTTGATTACTCCACATATATAGTGGGAGATAGAGTTTAAACATCCATTAGCTCTTAGCTCATAAAATCTAATGTCATCTTTGTAAAGATTATACTATGTCGTTTTATGTAACGTTTTATGAAAGATTACTTATTATTTTCCATACTGTGTTGTTTGTTTTTAAGTTAGCTGATTAATGGTTGTAAGCTTGTTTTGTTTATTAGTTAAGTAGGTTTTATTTTATTTGATATAAATATAAAAAAGTAAGAATC
>JAOXYD010000136.1:4003332-4015547 GCA_028565735.1 Pinacopodium congolense | reverse complement strand
TTACTTTAGGTTTGAGAGAAAATTCCACATGATTTTAGGTGCATATTGGATTAATTCTTAAATAAAATGCTCTCATGTTGGTTTTGATGATTGTTAAGGTTATACTAAAATTTTTTGAACATTTTAAGGTACTTTTGGATCTAGACATGATGTGGGATCACTTTGAAGACTTAGAGCATCAAGTTATAAGGCTCCACACCAAATATCAATATATGATGAATTATGAAGCGTGTACAAAGGAAAGATCATAACAAGCTAAGTTGGAACACCATATTATGCATAACTAAATTTGAGAAGGCATTAGGTGTACTTATAAAGCTCCAAATGTTATGAAATTTTATAACTTGTTAGACTAACATGTGAGGAGTCTACATATCACACTTCATGACATTTAGAGGTCTATAGATGAAATATAGCTAAAAAATCAAACAAAGGTCAAAGATAGATAAACTAATGTAGCGAGATGAGGTGGAAAAACGTGTGCAAGACGTGTTTGTTGCATTTTTTAGACTAAAAAAGATAGGAGGAAATCTATTAGACATAAATATGACCTAAGGAAAATCCAAGATAAAAATAGAGGGTTTTGGGAGAGAAAAAACGTAGAGAGACTCAAGAATAAGGAGGACAATCAAGATTCAACAAGTGCTGTCCAAATTTTCCAATAAATGGAGTTTTATTATCTTTCTTATACTTCCCTTTTTATTTTTAATCTGAATACTATATGTTTGAACATGATTATGGATTGATAAATCTATTTTATAGATTATTCTTAAATTTTTTTATCCAACTTTTTGTATATTGATTTAATGTCTAGTTGTTTATGTTAATTGTTTAACTTATAATCACTTTAAATCGAGAGATTGTTTTTTATTTAATTAAGTAAGGATACATAATGAGAGTTGGTAGCTTAATAGACCCAAAATTAACTGATTAATAGGTGATTAAAGGGAGATCTTAATTACTTACTAATTGTCCTTAATATTGTTCCAAATTTAATTGCATTGTTTAGAAGTAGTATTATGAACCGAGATGTTATAATTTAGCTCTTAACTATTTCAATTAGGATTAATTGATTAGATCTCGAGAGAGGGTAATCAAACCATAAGATATCTAGGACTAGACAAAATTAAATAAATAAGGTAAAAGGAAGATAAACAAGGATAGAATAACTCCTAGATCTCTACTATTGAGTATCTTCTTTGTTTTGCTTTCTTTTACAATTACATTAATTCAAGTTTCATTAGTTTAGTTTAATTTTCAGTTTATATACTTTTCGTTTACCTTAAACAAAGTACAATTCAGATTGTTAGGAGTCTAGAATCAATCCTCATGGGATCGATATCAGTTATATTATAAGTTACGATCTGTATATTTGTAATGTAGCGAAAATTAACGAATAAGTTTTTGGCATCGTTGTCGATGATTGCTATTTTAGAATCTTATTCGATTTGGATTCTTTTGATTTAAGAAGTTTGATACATTTCTTATGTGATTGCAGGAGCATAAACACAAGAGTGACTAGGAGTTCTGATAATTGTGTTTTAGTTTGTATTTTTCTAAGTGTTTTGTATGTGTTTCTTGCATAATAAGTTGTTATTATTGTGTTTTAAGATTTATTTTATGTGTTTTTATTTAGTATAATTTCAATTCTTGTTTTGTTTGTATTTAGTATTAATTTGGAGTAAGTTTTAATTATTTAAGTGTTTTTATTTTTTGTTTTGTGTTTTATTATTTAATTATTAATTCTGGGTTATAATTAAATTTAATAATATATTTATTTATTATGTAGGATAAATTAAAATTAAAATTTGAAGTTGGAAAAAAAGAAGAAAGAAACAAGAGAATGGAATGAGTGAAGAATGGAAGGATGACAACTAAAGGACTAAGCTTTAATCCATGCAAAACTAGGAATTAAACGCGAATCGGCATTAGTTTTGCATGGAATGAAATGTGTTGCTGCTGGAGATTTCCATGAGTCAAGACGCACGAGAGAACCCATTCAGCATGGAGAGACTCCTTTGACCAAGAGATGACCCGCATGCAAGATTGGTTCCAGCACTCCATACGTGGACCTGAGTCCATGCTGCAGCCGAGATTGGTTCTAGGTGAGACCAGCACTTCACATGTGGACCAAGTCCATACTACAGACAAGACCCATCGATAGGAGTGACCCATACTCCAAAACGCACATCACCAAGTCCACTAAGTCAAGACCAAACCCATCCAGCAGCTAAAACATAGGGAACAGAATAGCCCAAGACGCAGAAAATAAATGGGAGACAGACCTAGAGGAATTCAGACAACAAAAATAAAAAGAAGAGGCGCAGAGAAAAAAAGAAGATGACGGACAGAAACGCAAAAACAAGAAATCGAATAGCAGCAGCTGCACACACCAAGACCTAACGCAGACAGGATAGGAACGCAAAAATTATTCGGTACAGTAGACACGAAGAATAGAAGCTGCAGCCACCAAACAAGCTTTAAGCTTCAAGCTTCATTTCCACACAAGTTACAAGAGTTTATCAAGTATTATATTTTTTTTTAGATTTATTATATTTTTTTATTTTTTTTATTATTTTATAATATTTTACTTGAACTTATTAATATTATTATGTGTGACTAAAATATTTTTAAGATTTCTTGTTTGAATTATTTGGAAACCTTTGGTTATTGATTTAAATTTTGTGAATATTTTTGTTATTTATTGAGCGTAAACCCTACGACAAATCGAGAGAGTAAGTTGAGTAATTTGGGTTAAATGTAGAACGAGAGTTGGCATTTAATAAACCTATAGACAACAAGGTATTGATTTATTAAGAAGAGATTTCAATAAATTAATATATTGCTTATATGATAGCTTCATATCTAGTTAAATATTTAGGAAAGGCTTTGCATATTGAGAGATTCCAAGGTTAATCCTAAATTATTGAGCTAGTGACATTTACTTACACCTTGAGAGAGGATAGCTAAAATATTAGTAAATCTTATGCCAAATATAAATTAGATCGATTAAATCAAAGGGGAACAAATAAAGATAACAACAAGTCATATTCTTGAATCTTGAATTTTCTCCTAATTTTAGTTTGCAGTGTTGGCGATTGATTGTGTTGTTCGCTATTGCTTCTAAATTTGTTTGCGTCTTATTTTTTATTTATTTTATTTGTTTAAATCGATTTCTTGAACAAAGTGCAAACCAAATTAATAGGGTGTCTAGATACAATCCTCATAGGATCGATATCCGTTCTTTACTATAAGTACGACCCGTATACTTGCGGTTTTGAGCGTAAAACTCGTAGTTTGTTTTATGAATCAACAAGTTCAATCAAGTTGCAGGATGCTGAAATTTCAAACAATACAAAATATAAAAGAAAACTTAGGAAAGCACTAATAAGCTATTGGAAGAATACTAGCTAAAGAAAGGAATCAAGGTAAGTGCGAGATAACTCTCATAGACTTTTTAAGGCTTGGCTTCAATGCTAATCAATAGGGTATCATAAAACCCCTAGTCCAGATCAATAATTTTGAGATCAAACTAGAGCTATTGAACATGTTGCAAATAAACGTTCAATTTTATGACTTGGCTAATGAAGATTTGAATGCTCACTCAGTCAACTTCTTAGAAATCTATGATACATTCAAATACAATAGATTATCAGAAGACACTGCAAAGATGAGGCTATTCCTATTTACTTTGAAGGACCGATCCAAGGCTTGGTTAAATTCTCTAAATCCTGAGAACATCATTACATGAGATTAGCTAGTGCATGCCATTTTAGCCAAGTACTTTCCACTGATAAAGACCACCAGAATCATTAAGGTGATAAAAAATTTTAAACAGAGTGAAGTTAAGTCTTTGTATAAGGCATAGGAAAGGTTCAAGGAACTGTAGAAGAGTTGTCCCCACCATAATCTACTGAGTGAATTTCTATTGCAAAAATTCTATAATGGATTTATTACACAGATGAGAGATATAATAGATGCAGTAGTTGGGGGATCTCTGATGCTAATGACGATAGATGTAGCATATGACCTATTAGAGGAGATTCTGAACAATAGCTACTTGTGGGCTCCAGAAAGGAGTAGACAACCACTTCTAAAAAAAAAAAAAAGGTGTGATTTCTATAGATTTAATAACTACCTTATAAGCTCAAATGTCAACATTGGCTAAATAATTGAACATCTTCCAAGCTACTTCCTCAAAATTATTGAAAACAAACAACTTGGATGCGAGTTGTGTGGATTTATTATTTTTTGTTTGTTTTTTTTACCTTTTTTATTTTTTATTTAATTTTTTCCTTATTTCTTATGTTTTTATTTTTAACCTTATTTATTGTGTTTTGTTTATTATTATTATTATTATTAACACTATTTTAGTTATTTTTCATGCTCTCCACCCCCACTCTTTTAATGCCTCCTCTCCTCTTTACTTTTTTTAATTTTATTTTTATTATTGAAATGTTGTAAGTCCAATAAGAATGATTTGAATATCCCATGTTTGATTGATTAAAATTAGGAGTTTATTATTAATTATGGTATTTTAATTCAATTGAGGCTTTTTATTTTATGAGCATTAAGTAATTCTTAAATGATTTCTAACTCAATTTTTTCTATTATTTTATTATTTGTGATTGCATGTGTTTTTGGTGGCCTTGTGTATAATATCAAGTTTTTAATGTTGTTTCTTATGAATTGTTAGGTGAATTTATAATAGTTTGTAGTTTAATGAATGAAACCTTTTTATATGCTCGAATAAAGTGAGTAAAAATAGTCACTCTGCTAGCTTTATACCGATAAAAGGTTGAAATTCATGAGTAGAGCTAGTAGCCATTTGTGATTATGAGCTAGCTAAGTAACTAAGGGTATTCACAATAAAATGTTCACCTTCACGTCAAAAAGTTGGATGACATTACAAACAAGTCAAAAAGGGTAACTAAGTTACGTTAAAAGATATGATGAACCTTTAAAACTTTAATTTAATTTGAAACTTAAGATATGCTCTATGGCTATTGCTATATCCTTAAACAAGTTTGCATGATGATCCATATGAAATATCTTATATGCTTGACATTAAACATTAAAGGTTACCTATTTACTAATAGTGTGAATGTGTGTGATAAAAAAAGTTTTTATCATGAAAGAATTGTGGTGTGTGAGCTAAATCAAAAGCATTGGTTGATATTTGTTTTTACCTAATTAACTTTCAACTCTTGATTGATTTTGTTTAAGTAGATGTTTAATTATTGCTTAAGGACAAGTAACAGTTCAAGTGGGAGGGGGGATTTGATATCACCTAATTATACATCTTTTAGTCCTGTAGTCATGATCATTACCTTAGGTTTAAGAGGAAATTCCATGCGATTTTGGGTGCATGTTGGATTAATTCTTAAATAAGATGCTTCTCATATTGCTTTAGATGATTATTCAGGTTGTACAGAATTTTTGTGAATATTTTAAGGCAATTTTAGATCTATAAAAGTTGTGGGATCAATTTAAGGAGTTAAAGAATCAAGTTAGGAGGCTCCACACAAAATATCAAAGTTATATGAAGAATTATGAAGAGTATACAAAGGAAAGAACATAATAAGCTAAGCTAGAACACCAGATTACACTTAGTTGAGTTTAAAAAGGCATCAGGTGCACTTATAGAGTTAAAAATGCTATGAAATTTTATAAAATATCGTGTGAGGAGCATAGATAACAATTTCATGATATTAAGGTCTATAGACCAAGATATAGCAAAATACCAAGCAGAGGTAAAGCTAGAAGAGCTTATCCGGTAGGATGATGTGACAAAATGTGTGCAAGACATGTTTTATGGGTTTTTTGGACTAAAGCAAATGGAAGGAAACCTAGCAACCACAAATCTAACCCTATCAAACATCCAAGGAAAAAATAGAGGGTTTCAGAAGAGGAAAAACATGGAGAGACTCATGAACAAGGAGGATAATCAAGATTCGACAAGTGATATCCAAATTTTCCAGTAAGGGGAGTTTCATCATCTTCATTAGTTTATCTTTCTTTTACTTCCCTTTTGATTTTTATTCTATATAATATTTGCTTGAATATAATTATAGTTGTAAATCTATTTTAGTCATTTTTCTAGAATTTTTTATCAAACTTTTACTAAATTGATTTAATGCATAGTTTTTTATGTTAATTGTAGAACTTATAATTGCTTGAAATCGAGAGATTGTTTTGATCTATTTGATTTTATATGTGCAATAAGAGTTGGGAGCTTAATATACATGTAATTAATTGATTAAAAAGTGATTGAATAGAGATCTTAATTACTTGTTAATTTTCTTTAGGATTACTTCAAATCCAAATTGTATTATTTAGGAGTAGTATTATAAATTGAGAGGTTATAATTCAGCTCTTAAGTATTTCAATTAAGATTAATTGATTAGATCTCGAGAGAGGGTAATAAAGCCATAGGATATCTAGGATTAAACACAATTAAATAAATAAGGTAAAAGGAAGATAAACAAGGATAGAACAACCCAAAAGTCTCCACTATTGAGTATCTTCTTTGTTTAGCTTTCTTTTGCGATTACATTCATTCAAATTTTTTTAGATTAGTTTAATTTTTAGTTTATATATTATTCGTTTACCTTAAATAAAGTGTAATTCAGATTGTTAGGTGCGGAGAATCAATCCTCATCGGATTGATATCAATTATACTATATGTTATGACTTGTATTCTTGTAGTGTAGCTAAAACTAGCAAATAATATGCTTATTTGGAATGTACTTCTATTAGGAGACTTTTTTATAATATGAGATTAACATGAATTCAATATGCAAATAGAATTATGGTGTATACATTTAAAATGTGAAATATATATTTGTGAAATTATAAATTTTCAGAAATTATATGATAAAGTGTTTGAAATAATTAAATTATATAGTTGTAATTGCATGCTATGAGTGTTTTATAATATACGACATGATTGTGATGTCATGAGTATATAACATGTTTCATAAACTACGAAATACACATGAATAGATGAATTTATAAAACATCATATGGATAAGGAATATTTTGATGAGGCAAGATCATATTGAATTATGTGATATTAAGAAATTGAAAAAGATAGTGTAAAAGTGTCCTTATTAGAGCATGATAAATTCAATGGTCAGTTTGTTTTGATGATATGATATGTGATAGGACATTACAAAAATTTTGCTAGGCACCTATTCATAGAGCAGGTGCCAAGATATCTTAAGTCTTGAAGATATCTTAAGCACTTTAGATAGGCATCATTATGATGTTGAGATATCCTATGTAGCCAAGGTACTTGACGTGATAGAGAAGTACCAAGTGCCTGATATATTGATGGTATATATTTCATGTTAAAATTGGATATGATGATGAAATGATGAGATGGGCTATTATGCCATTAAATATGGCCTCTTGGGTTAAGAAGGACTCTAAATAAGAATAAAGATAAAATATAACTTAATATTAAAAAAAAGATCTTACATAAAATTATGGCACATTCATTACATATAATCATTTGATTTTATGATGATTGTTTTATTAAATGTTGTATCATATTTTTTTGATATACTTTAAATATTTTCTTAAATGTGTTGTGTAGAAGGGTACATTTTAGGTATCCTTACTAAGTTAACAACTAACTCCTTATTCCTTAGATTTTTCAAGAGATAGATAGCAAAGTATAATCATTATTTAGTACTCATATTGTTACCTCAACATCATTATTGATAGGCCAATCAAGTGAAGGAGGTATTATTTTGATTCTTATCAATTTTATATAGTTATAGATATTTCTACTGAGTATTATGATGGAATAGTTGACACTTCTTTACTTACTCATTTTGAGTTTAATTAGTGGATATCTTTATGTTAGATTGATTGATATTTGGTATTAGATTCAATGAGATTTACACGAAAAGGAATTATTCATTATTTAAAGGATTGGATATAGGAATGTGATTTCTATTATCCATGAATTATGGATGTGATTACTATTAATTGTAAGTTAAGGCTTATGTTGAATGGAGAATTATGGTGCTTTAAAAATGTAGAAATTATTATATAGGAGATTATTTTATAAGGTATCAGGGTATGTGAATTTATATGAAGGGTGTTACATTAAGTAGTATAAAAAAGTGTGAATTTAAGTGGAGGGGATTACAATTTTATGTCACTAAACAGACTGAAAACTTAAAAGATAAACTATAATAAGTTGAATGTTTTCATTATATTTACTATATAGAGTTTACACTATATTTATACACAAATACATGATATCCCTATTGAGATATGATACATAATAAAAAAAACAAGATATATGATAGGTAAAAATTAGAGTGATTTGATTTATACAAATCGAAAGAGTGATTTGATCTAAGTAGATATGATAGGATTATCAAAATTAGGTACATATTTATCAGCGCCCTTCAAATTCACAAGAGTTAATGATCTTAAGCTTACTTTGAAGTCAATGAAATGCAAATGAAACTAATGCTTTAGTCATGATTTTAGCAAGTTGGTTCAAAGAAAAGATATGTTGTATACAAAGTGCTTTATTAGCCACTAGATATAAAATAAAATTGATTTCAATTTTTATATGTTTTGTTTAAGCATATGCAATTAGATTACTAGTAAGAAATGTGGCATTAAGATTATCACACCAAATAATAGGGGTGATGTCAAGCAAGCTAATTTCACGGAGAAGTGACTTAATACAACAAAGTTTAGTAGTAATAAGAGAAATTCTCTTATACTAGACTTTAGCGTTAGATGTGATGATAGTAGGTTGTTCCTTTACACTCCAAGAAATGAGATTTTGACTAAGCAAGATACAATAGTCAAATGTAGAGCAATATCATCAAGTAGCCTACCTAAGCAGCATCACAATAGGCTTGTATGGTAAGGGAAGTGGTTCGTGTTAAGTGTTCACCAAAAGAGGGAGTGGAGTGGAGATACCGTGGAACCATGGAACCTATTTTACCATAGTCCAATGAATGTCAGTAGGACAATGTAAAAATTGAGACAATTATTTGATAGTAAATTTAATGTCAAGGTAAGTAATAGAAAGATATTGAAGAGAACTAATAGTACTTCGATATTTAATAAGATCTGAAAGAGGAATGCCATTGGTTTTAGGGAGAGGAAAAGGGAGCATGATTGGTGTGAAGGCAGTTTGGAGTGGTTAAGGTAGGTGCGATAAAGGTGATTTTTGGTGTATTAAGTTTATGTACCTAAAAGAACAGTTAGTGTTATGGTAGCTTCAATACCAAGAAAGTAATGAATGAGTCTTAAATCTTTAATGGAGAAATTGGTGTTAAGATCACAAAAAAGTTTTGGCATGAATTAAGGTGAAAAAATAATGAATAAGGTATCATCGACATAGACTAGAAGAAAGGTGGTGTAAGAGGAGGTGATGTGACTAAAGAGTGATGTATAAGCTTTAGTGGAGAAAAGATTCAAGTTATGAAGTTTCTGACTAAGATGATGAAACTAAGCATGAGGAGCTTGTATAAACCATAAATAGCTTTATAAAAGTGATAAACATAAAAAAAATATTATGCAGGTCTCTATAACTAGGATGTTGGGCCATAAAAATTGGTTCTTGGAGATGGTTGTTAAGGAAGGTATTATGAATATCAAGTTAACTAACTGGCCAATTTTTGGAGAGGGCAAGAGTAAGGATAAGATGAGTGGTAGTGGATTCAACAATAGGGTTAAAAGTATCAATGTAATCGATACTAAAAGCCTGATGGTATCCTTTAGCAATAAGACCAGCTTTATAGCAATCAAGTGTACCACTAAAATGACTTTTTGTACATAAAACCTATTTATAGTCTTAGCATTAAGTACAAGAGTCTTGGTTTTATTTCTTGGCTTTAATAAAAGATGTAGGATTAGGGTCATGAGGAATGTGCATACTAGTAGAGTAAGTGACATAATCACAGAAGATTTAAGGAATACTAGTATTATCATGGGTACGAGTGATCGTAAGATGATGAGAGAATGTGAGAGATGAAAGTTATGATAAAGAGGGGTTTTTAAAGAGATGAAGTGGATAGCTAATGAGATTGCTGAGGAAGATGAGTTAGAGGTAGTAGAAAGGGAGGAACATGCATTGATAGCCTTTGTATTGTGGAGAATATATAAGGAATACACATTTTACGGATTTTAATGTAAATTTGTCAAGACGAAAAGACCCAAAGAAGGGAAAGTAAGCCCAATAAAAAAAATCGATGGTGAGAAGGATTAGGTAGGATGAGGAAAAGTGTTTCATAGTGAGACTTATGGTAAAGAAGAGGAGCAGGTAAAAGATTGATAAGATAGACAACTACAGAGAAGGCTTCATACCATTTTTTTTTTAAAAGTGATGTGCGAATAAGGAGTGAGACCAATTTCAGTAAGGAAACAAATTTTATGCTTAGAAATCCTATTTTTTTTATGGATGCAAGGACATAAAATGCAATAAGTGACACCATGAGTAGTTAGATAATGAGCAAATAGACCTTTGATAAGTTCATGTGCTCCATCGCATTGAAAAGTTTTAATTTTAGTATTAAAAGGGTTCCCAACTTGAGTTTTGAAATTTTGAAAAAAAAAGAGAAATGTCTTAATATTTATAGATTAAGGATAAAATCTATGTATTACAAGTAAAATCATCAATAAAATAAGTGAAATAGCAATAGCCAAAGAGGGAAAGCGATGAAGGTGGTCCCCAAATGACATAGTGAATAAGTTGTAATAGCATAGAAGAGACATGAGAAGATAAAGGAAAAGGAAGATGGGTGCTTTTTCTTTGAAAATAAAAGGTACAAGGACTTATTACATGTGATTTGATACTTGAAAGAGGGGATGACATAGAGAGTATAGCAGAATAAAGATAACCAAGACATTTATGGCAGAGAGAGAGAGAGAGAGAGAGAGAGAGAGAGAGAGGAATAAAAGTGACGTAAAGAGCAACAACATTTTTTAAGTTAAGTGGAATCTTCATAGGGTAGAGACTATTTTTGATCTAATGATAGGATTGAAATATATGGAATTTTCATATACATTTTAATGTTATTTCAATCCTATTTTTATGTTCAATTTCTCATTTTGTGTTCCTATTAATTTTATAAATAGGTTTAATGATGGAATACAAAATTTAAATTAAAGCATGAAGATTTTAAAGTAATTAAAGCTATCTTGATTCACACAAAATGGCTTGGAAATTGGATGGCTTATGAAGGGCCAATTAAAGCTCAAAATGATTTGGATAGGAGCGTGTAAAGGCTATTAAAAAATGACATTAATTAGAGCACCATTTAAGAACATTAATTATCACTTGGAGCTATCCAAAATGCAACCTATGGACAGTTAATTGGTGATAAAACACAATAAAAATTTGATGTCTAACTATTGTCTAAATGCACCCAATTTAAGAGCATAAAACGTCTAGAGATTGGAGAGCATTAAACAATACTTAAAGCTGTGAAAAAAATACAGCTTATTAGTGTTTAAGAGAGCCTTGAAAACAACTACATTTGTAGCTCATTTGGAGCATAAAAAATGACATCCAAAGACCCTCATCCACTTGTCCAAAACTTTATAGCTTATTGGTATGGAGATGGCTTAAAACGCACTAGACAACTACTCTCACCATACACGGTTAAGTGGAGTCCTTTCTTGCACTGAAATAGAAACATACATGTGAATTATTGGAGCCAAAAAGAGAGCATGATTAGGGCAGCAACTCATGTCACGTGAAGGCCTTCTTTACGTGCAAAAAGACATAGTTCACATGCCTTTGGATAGCCTTCCATCCACAGCAGCACATGGCCTTTAGAAAGGAGCAAATCTACATGGAGAGGGTTGGAAAGACACGCATAAAGCTTCAGTAATTGAAGTCATCATGAAGCCCTACTTGAAGACAAAGGGCAACATAAATAAAGAAGAAAAAAGCTTGGAAAAGGGAGGCGGTTAGACTGCTATAACTTACCTTAAAGAGAAGGAGTTATCCATGTTTAAATAGGATCCTATTCTAACTTAATTGATTTTAAATTTGCTCAAAAAGCCAATCAAATTAAAATTAGGTAAATAAAATTTTATTAATCACATCCTATATGATTCCTAAATTTGTTAGGTGACAACTCTTTGCCAAAACATATCTTATATGTTATTTCTAACTCTACCTCTAAATCAATATAATCATGAATTTGCTCATCCAAATCATATAAATT
>JAOXYD010000136.1:3965490-3980614 GCA_028565735.1 Pinacopodium congolense | reverse complement strand
ACCCTCGTAAACTTTGAAAAAATTTCATACACCTCATGAAACTTTGAAAAAAATTTCATATACTCTGAAAAAATTGCCCTATACCCTTGCCCAATGTTGCATGTCATATCATTCGTTACGTCACTCTATCATATCAACACAGTTGTTGGGTTACCTTACTACGTTAATACGTCTACACAGTCATCCTGTTATATCCGGTTTATATTAGCATCTCACGTTACATCAATTGCCACATTAAGAATATTTTTCATTTTCAGGGTTCTTTAAAATTAATATAAAGTATAGGGAAATTTGTGATATTTTTTAAAGTAAATTTTTTTTAATAAATTGACAAAATTCAAGGGCGAAAAACATTTACTCCCATCGTAAATTTATGAAGATCATTGTTTGGTTGGAGTTATTATTGATTATCATCTCAGGTAAAACTGAAATTAACAAATTAACTGGCAGCCAAACACGTCCTAAAACCAAAGAACTACGCGTGAATCTATTGGGCCCCACTTCAGATACACATTAATCTTATAAATAAATTGCATTTTAGAAACTCTATTTCCTGTCTGACACGGCAGTCCATTGCTGCTCATACGGCGCACACACACCCAAGCCTACTACTTTCCGTCACGGTAAGTGATAATCGGCTCACCGCGGCGGCAGGACAACATGCTCCAGCGGTGATGTCTGCCATATCTGACCATCTCATATGGGAGCTCAAACCCTAAATTGGGTAATCCTTTGTCCTTGTTTTGTCTTTCGAACAAGAATTAGGATTTAGGGTTTTGTATTTCGCTGGTTAAAGCCCGTGATTGATGACTACTTTCAGTGTAATTGCTGCCGTAAGTTATTGATTGGTTGCTAAAGTTGCATGATTTAGCCTTTTTGTTTGTTTTGTAAGAAGTTTATTGTGTCATTTTGTGTGATTATAAGGGTTTGCGGGGATTTTCTCATAAAAATTCATGCTTGGTTTTAATTTTCTGAGAATCTTGTGCCCTCTTTCTAAAGTTTTCAGTCGAATCCCTTTCCCAAAAGTTCTGAATGGGCTTTGATCACAGTGCTGATGCAATTTCCACGGTCATTTTGCATGGGCCCGAGATTTTGGTGGGTTGCTCACTACAATTTCACGGAGAGGGTGTGAACACGATCTGCGTTCTTTATCATACCGTAGTTTCTTTGTTCTTTGTTATATTGAAATTCTCTCTTAGCCTTGGAGAATATTTTTGATGCAGGAGCATAAGTTCTCTTATTTAGCTTAGGTTTCCTTTTCAGTAATTCTATGTTCCCTATTACCAAAATAGGAATTCGTGTTTATACTTGTTTCACCTATTATGGATAAGAATTCTGATGGGACTAGTGAAGTTAAGAGATTTTATAACAAAATGCAGCATATTTTTTTATTATTGATTTTTTTCAAGCATTTTTGTTATAATCCTTAATTGTTCCAGTCACAATCAACCCTGCCCCAACCTATCTCCCAATATCAAATATTTAACTTCAGCGTAAAAATTTCTGATGCCTTTGAGGTTACTTCTATTTAATTCCCTTTTTTAAAACTATGATGAATTTGTTTATCAGTAGCTTTGACATATTAATTGCGAGTTATGGTCATTAGGCAATGGTGGTTTATTTAGTCTTTAACATATTGTTCTGATGCAGCAAGATAATAAATGAATTAGCTGACATGGTCCCTGAATTGGAGCTAAAAGAGCAATGGGAAGTGACTATGGAAGCTTTGGCTAGCAAAGAAAATGGACATGGAACAAAAGATCCGCTAGAGAAGCATACAGAGGCCACAATTAACTATGAGGAGAAAAGCTCTCATACAGATATTCAAGATCCCCACTCCAGCGTACCAGTTGACGCTGAGGACATGTTTATTGATATACTTGATTGTAGAGGTTCTTTTGACAAAGAACTGGTTGATGCAAGATGTGAAGATGCAACTGAAAGCACGAGTTCTTTTGGCGATACAACAACTGAATCTGATAATAATCCAATGTTGAGTGATACTGAAGTCGAATCACAACAACTTGTTGCTGATCAGCCAGCATCATTATTTGATGATTATGGTGGATTGTTCCCAATAAGGTAGCTATGATATGATATAGTACCTTGCATATATGTCGATATTGTAATATTGGAGATGGACAAATATAATATACATCCCTTTTTGGTATCACCTACCTCTATGAAATTCATTTTTGCCTTTGGGAGTTTTCAGGGAATATATGGGATAATTTTTAATATTTTCTGATGAGGGTTACTTCTTAAAACCTCTCAGTTTGACCATATTCGTCAACAGATTTAATCCTTCCTTCTATCATTTTCTGATTATGGAGGAAAGATTGAGATGCTTATATCAATATCCAAATGTTTTTGCTATTGCTAGACTGTTTCCTTTTTAATTTACCATGCCTGTTTATAAAACATTATAAATTGCTTTTATTTGTTTGTTCATGCATGGATGGGTCATTCATTTACCTTGATGTCCTAGCTGAGTCTGTTCTTCTTCTGCATGGTGGTAATGACAGAAACATACTATCGAGACTTGGTTTTCCTTTACCAGTTCCCTTAGTTTTGAGTTGACCTGAATTGGCCATTGAATTGTTATTTAATTTCCAAATCCTTCAGGAGGAAAAAGTTAACTGATCACTGGAGAAGATTTATACGTCCTCTGATGTGGCGTCTGAAGTGGATAGAATTGCAAATCAAGGAATTCAAGTCACAGGCGCAAAAATATGATAGAGAACTTACAGAACATGAAAAAAGGAAGCATTATGGTTTTGGGACATTTATGATGGAAGGTTGTGGTGTGAAGTCACTGCCATTCTTGAGTTATGCTCAAAGAAAAGTCATGAAGAGAAGAAAACGAAAGAGATTTGAGGAAACAACTAATATAGGATCATATATGTTGCAGCACAACCTCTTTTCTTATTATGGTATTGAGTATACCAATTCTTGTTGTAGGAATAACTTCGATTAAATCTGATGATTGACAGAAATGAAAATAAGCTGTTTATCTTTTTTTTTTTAACCAGAAAATAAGAAGTCTGCTACAATTGGTGCTTCTTTGGATGATGAGCACATTAGTTCAGGTGAGAATAAAAACAGCGATTTTCTCTTTCATATGCATTGATTGTGTAACCTAAAATTGCAGTTTGTAAGTCTTAACATGTCTAACTGCGTTTTATTTCATTCTCTGTGATTGTTTTTGTCTCTAGAATATGATATATTAGAGAATCCCAAAAGAAAAAAAGAACTAAAATATCATGTCTCACTGATATGTTTTCTTGATAAAGTTTTTAATTTGGTTCTGTAGAGATAGAAATTGAAACTGAATGCAAAAGTAACTGAATGCAAAAGTAAGATATAGTGCCATAGAAAAATGTGGTAAGATGGTTTCTAATCTAAAAGACTTTCTTATTGACTATTCTTATGGCTTCTTATTCCACAAGACTCTTGGAGGCTGATCTTTCTTATATGGGTGGTGATGTTGCAGATAGGAGAGTCTCTGGCAATGATGATTTCGGGTTTCTGTATGAATGGCCATCTGTTTTGTCCAGAGATAGTGACAACTTAAGTGAACATGTACTTCAAAAGATAGAAATGCTACAGTCAAAAGTTCAGAAGTTGAAGGCCAGAATTGAAAAGGTGATTAGTGAAAATCCTGGGAAATTTGCCTCAGTGAATAGGTTGAGCTTGCCTTTACCTTTTGATGCATTTGATACTCCTGATCAAGGTCATGTTTCCAATCCCGCTAATGGAGATAGAATGCTGCTGAGATCTGTGACTGAGGGTAGCCTGGAGGATATTACCCATGAGAGTGCAGTTTCGAGTCATGGGAAGGCAACCCATCTTCCAAATATGGTTAAAAGTGCTGGACCTCAGGAGGTAGTTTTATGTGGAACTGTGAGTGTTAGCTTTAACCTGCCTAGTATTTTATTTGCTCATCAGTGTTATAAATTGTTTTGGGGGGAGAGGAGGAGGAGCTTAAAATCTCTACTTTCCATTTCTGACAAATATTGTCTTTGAATCTTGCATGCGTTGGAGATTTTTGAATTTTTTTTTTCTTGTTCAGACTATTTGTGTATTACTACCTGTTTATTTTGACAACACGTTTTCTCTTTGACATTGTGGACTTCTATTAGCACGGCAAACTCTGTAGCACTTATTTTTGTGAAAGAGTGTTTGGTGTACTTGAAGCCGAAGGGCCTTATCTGGGCTTAGGTTGATTTATCTGGGAACTAGCTCTCCAGTTATTTGTATGGTTTCTGAAGTTTGATATATTGGAAATAACAGTTGATTGAAACAAAATGTGAGATTTCACTGATTTTCTGAACTTCTCTTTCCACTGTTCATGAAGACACGCATGCACACACCTTGGAATGGAGAAACCATTGCTGAAGTGAAATTTATATGTGCAGATGGAGGATGAAATTTTGATACATAATCAAGCAGCTAAGGAAAAAATTCAAGACTTGAAGAGTGTTGGAAGTTGTCTTCCAGAAACTCACGAGAAACCTCAGGAATCACAAGCTGTAGAAGTTTCAAAAGCTGTTATTCCAATAGAGACGACTGTTGCCCGTGCGAACTACAGTGGGAAAACACTTCCTAAACCTAGGACTAATGCATTAAGTAAGAGGAGAAAGCGGGGTAGGAGAAAATCTGGTGCAGGTCGATGGAGTCGTAGATCTTAGCTGAAATAACAGTGAATTGAATTAGTGTTTTTGGCTCTTATTCGTATGGTATATATGTAAAAATCAAACTTCCGATGAGAGTTTTGTCTCAAACGATATGATAGTTGTATATGCTTTTATTCTGTGAATGCATTACAGTTTTCTTTTTCTGCAGCAAATTCTTTGGGGTCATTACACTGATTTTACATTTTGCACCAGGTCTATTTGAGATGTTCATACTTTACAAATGTCCTTATATTACGAGAGCAAAATGCAGAATCTGAGGTCTGTTATCTTTGAGAAGGGGGCGAACAGCTTCTCCAAGTCGGGAATCGGAGAAAGTTTCTGTTGGAAATGGTTAGACATCTAAAGGGAATTCCTTGCTTTGCTTCTAACTTAAAAAAACAACTCAAGAACCTATTCCTTCCTTGTTTCATTCTTTTCTCTACATTTATTTAACCATTCTCACTTAATTTACATCTTATCGGATTTGCTTCCATTCTGAGTTCGAAAAATGGGAATGATTATGAGTTTCATGGGAAAAGGTTTAGAGCATGTTTTCCCATTTTATCAACGTTCTTCTATTTTTTCTTTTCCCCCTACCCTCATCGTCTGGCGAAACTAATTCTTTAACCATTTTTTTTTTTTTGGGGGTTCTTTTCTCTCATTTATGTGAGACCAGACTACTAATCGATATAACTGGGTAATCTCTGGCTCGTAGGTGTGCCCTCAACCCAGGCGATAGGTTTTGTGATGGGTACGCTTCACAAGCAGTTCGTGGAAAAAGATATCAAGAACTTCGAGGATTTTCACGTTGCCGTTCTTGATATCTTCATGTAAGGGTATAGTATATATTTGATCTATTAAAAACAATGTAAAAAGATTGTTCATAACCATAACTTGAAATTTATGCTATTAAGGAGAATAATATACATGAAGTTTAAGTT
The DNA here is from genome assembly GCA_028565735.1 of Pinacopodium congolense. Classification (NCBI taxonomy): domain Eukaryota; kingdom Viridiplantae; phylum Streptophyta; class Magnoliopsida; order Malpighiales; family Erythroxylaceae; genus Pinacopodium; species Pinacopodium congolense. The sequence goes on along the minus strand of JAOXYD010000136.1, from coordinate 3,974,997 downwards.
GTTATACCACCTTTAGTCGTATAAATAGTCCTACATCTTCTTCGTTAACGACTATCTTGAAGGAGATTCAAGAGTCGTGGGTGTCTCTTCATATGAAACTGATTACTCTCTGCAACAATTGACACATGCAGCTCCATCAACTCGGCATTGCCTGGAGAACATTACGACGTACCCTCACAGACTGAAATAAAGGTCACAATACGACGATTTTGTTCATCTTTCCACTTTTCTGGTCTGCTTTACATAACGAAACTACAATAATTTTCTGCCAACAGGCATGCTTTGATGCATGGAAAGGTGCTGGTGAAGAGGCGAAAAAGAAGGAAATATTTGTTAACTTCATGAAGGATAAAGTAAGTCGCAGCAAGCTCGATGACTATAGCATGTCTATAGGGGTGGTGACGCCACCAGCAGTCATGGCAGGGAAGAGAGCCGGAGAGAAATTGCCACAACTTAAGATGATAAAGGTCATTCCTGATTTCATTTTTGTGCCGTCGGTTACGGTATTGGCAATTATTTCTGCCAAACTCACAAGGAGGATGGTTCTTGGAAGCACATCATCTTAATAAGTTCTCTTAAGCAAAAGCATCTCCACGAATTTGTACACAAATATGTGATCGTATTGATAAAATAAAATGAAGAAATACGTTTATCTCCTTTTGATATACTAGGTATTCTTAGGCCAATTTATGTTTGACATGTTCTATTTTTAATTTGTTATTTATGTTTATTTAAAGTACATAAATCAATAATAGAAATCTTTTTTACTTTTTCTTTTATTTATAAATGTAGAATATAAATTTATAAAAATAAAAATATATAAAAATAAGATAATTTAATTTCTTTTGGGGTTCGATTGATTCAACTTTCGTTTTTAGTTGTTATTTCTTATTTTTAGTTTATGTTTATGTTTATGTTTATGATTGTTATTTTTATTTTTATTATTTTTTCTTATTTCTATTTTTGGTTGTTGTTTCTTTCTTAGCTGAAAAATATAAACTAAAAACAAAAGCTGAAATCATGTTTGGTTAATATCTATAATACAAAAATTGAAAAGAATTTTTTTGGTTATATTATTATGTGTATAATTTTTATTATAACATACCTTAAAATTAACATTTAATGTTTTATATAATTTTTTACTATTAGCATTTAATATATTTTTTATTTAATTATTACTAACTATAAAGATTATATTAACTCATTATAATTTCATAATAAAACACATTAATCAAGTTACAATACATTAATTAAGTTACACATTTGTCGAATTACAATACATTAATCAAGTTACTTATTTATCAAGTTGCAATACATTAATCAAGTTACACATACATTAATCAAGTTATAAATACTTCAAGTTACAGAAAAGAAAAATATTAAACAATGAGAATTTCCATGAATATAATCATTCTAAATTTATACAGTAATTTCATCTGGCAATTGAGATATACTCCAAAGTTGTGTAGGAGTTGTATTACACTTAACCTGTGAACTTACACCTTCATTTACACTTTTGAAATAGTGGTTTTTATTTCCTGTACAACGATCAAATAATTCATCAATTTGTTTATAAATCCTAAGAAAATTTTGAATAACATAACAAGCAATAATAATGTATTTTTTCTTCTTCATGTTGCAAATTGGGCATGTTTAAAAATATACTAAATCTTATTTTCAATTTACCAAAATAACTTTCAGTAACATTTTTTAACGATGAATGCTTGTAGTTGGAACAATTCCTATAAACTTGATGTTCTTTCCCCCTTTTTTTTTAAATCTTGCAAATGATATTTCTCACCATAATATGATGAGAGAAATCTAAGCATAATAGCATATTTTGAGTTAACTAAATAAAGCTTTATTAAATATATTAGCAATTTAATATTTAAAAATAAAAAATAAATTGTAACAACTGTCTTGAATTAAATTAATGTAATACTTTAGGGAGGCCTAGGAAACTGGTTCGTAGAATTTGTGACCGTTTCGAAAAGAATCCAAGAGTCATTAGTGTACCTTCCCATCTAGCCATTACAAAAGTGAAACGCATGTCAAATGCACAATTACACACAATATTCTGCACTAGATCAACTCTTTTGCCCTTATATTGTACTTGCTTATCTGTTAGAATATGTGAATAGATATGCGTTCCATCTATTACTCTTATGTAGTCCTAGAGAATGAAATAATGATTAGTTAATTTTAAGAACAAATGATCATATAAACAACCTCTACAAAAACATTTCAAAATATGAAAAGTATTTTAAATTATGTTGAATCTCAAAAGGTGTTATGTCAAAAGAAGGCTGAGTGATAAATATTTTTGATAGTATGCTAACTACATATAAGACATTATAGAAATGTTGTGAAATTGTCCACGTAAATATTGGAAATGCTTTACACTAAGTCTTGTTATGTAACTATACTTGAGAGTCATTAAGAACATTATTACTTGTTGAATCAAGGGAGGTTCCAATATTAGTTTTGATGATAATAAAACATAATTACTACTAATAATTTGAGCTTGTATAGTGAAATTCAAAGATAGGTTATTTCAAGATGATTCCATGTGTAAAGCTTGAAGTTTGAAGGACTAAGATAAAGCTAAAGAAAGAACAAGAGATATGGAAGCTACAAGACCTTAGTTAGGGTGTCTTACATACAATTGTAAGTTTCACTTATTATCCAATTAACTTAGGGGCTTAACATTGATCATGCATTGCATGTAGTCACTCCTAAGTTGCATAAAGTTTAATTTCATAGCAAATCCATTTTTTTGAAGTTAATTAAATCATGTTGATTTGTTACACGGTCTAAAAGTGTGTCCTAAGACTTGTTTGAAGTCATAATTTATGCTAAGATAATATCTGAAATTCTTTGGATTTGTTTAAAGTTGGTATACGTCCTCCTCCAATGGATATTTGCTTCTTTATTTAAAATTACTTGATTCTTTATTTAGAATTAATTTAAGAAAAACCCTAAATTACCTAAGATTAAAAAAAAAGATTGCAGCCACAAATCACTTCCCAATGTCTTCGTAGATCTCTCAACTCTCTCAACGCACGTGTTCATGCTCTTAAAACAAGATTAATAGGCGAATCTTCTCCAATCTCTTCAAACTGCCACCATTTACATTATTTTGTTATTTCTCATCTCTATCATCTTTTATCTAATTGTTTAAATTGTAAGATTTTTATTCTCTATTAGAATAAGTTTTTGTGAATTTTTTTAATCATAGTTTTGATTTTTAAGTTTATTATTTTCATAGGTTAGAGCCTTATTTCTCAATTGCATTGAAATAGGTTCTGTTTATTCTTGTCAGATTTTTATATTGATTTTCGATATATAAATCTATTTCAAAAATTCTGATATTATTATTTTTGGTTTGCCTAAGCTTTTTAGAGGTTTTTTGAGTTTTTTTTCAATTTTAGGAGGATTATTTCTTAGGCTTCAAGCCTATTTTTTTCAGAAGTATCGAATTTGTTTAGAATTTTCTATCATAGATTTCAGCATATTTAAGGACATTTTAATCAGTTTCTAAAATTGTAAAAACATTATTTTGTGATTAATCAAGTCTCCTAGAGTGTTTTAAATTTTTGTTTCGAAAATTTTAAAGGTTATTTGAGTTGCTTTAAAAATCATTTTCCAAATAAACCTAAACTATCACTATTTTTCGAGTTTTGGGTTAACTGCATTTTTTTGATTATATAAATTAGTTTTGGGTATACAACCATACTGTTTTTAGTTTTTTATGATCTTATTATTATCTGGGTATTTTCATCTTGATTTTTTAGCACTTATATCTTTTGTTTAAGGTCCATATTTACAGATTACTTGAATCTATCCCGATTTCATGTATTTGCTTTCATTTATATATTTGAGCATCTAAATAAGAATTGTTTGCTTCCAAATTATAGTTTTCTATTTTTTTAAGTCCTCAGGAGCTTCATTGGTTATTTAACTAAATTTTTTAGGCTTATTTGACTATTTGGAAATATTAGTTTTCTTATCTATCAAATCTGTCCAGATTTGGATTAAGTGAATATTTCATATTGTGTTTCAATATCATACAAATTTATGTATGCATCAAATCTGCCATATCAAGTTTTTTTAAGCTTTCATTGGTTGTATTGATCATTCATTTCATTAGTTAAAGCAATTGAGCCCTTAACTTAATTGTGCCTTAAGTGAAATACATTCATAGGTGTCTTTAGTTGCTTAAAAAGGAGTAATTTACATTGTTGGAATGGTTAAGTGTGTTAAGGCTCCTCTTTGCGATATAAAGATTGTCAAGGCTTCTTTTTACCTACAAAAAGATTGGGTTGTAAAGGCTTCTCTTTGCCTAAAAAAAGATTGTAATTTTTTTTACTTTAATTAGTAAAAAATGATATACATCAAGTAGTTTGAGAGAAAACGTAGCCTATCTTTGAAGTAGGTGAACTTTTATAAATCTCTTGTGTCTTTCTCTTCCCTTTTCTCTTTACTTATTACTTATTATGTGATTGATTTATTAATTGATTTGTCATCTTGTTCTTATTTATTTTTATATTTTTTACTGTTTTGAACAAGGTTTATAAAACCAAACCGGATCGACCGATTCAACCAGATTAACCAGAAATTGACCAGTCTTCTGCTTCGGTTCTTTATAATAACCTTTGAAATAAAAACTGGCCGGTTAACCGATTTAATTAATTAATCAGTTTTGTAATCAAACTGACACCCAAATTCGTTTCTTGTTTTCACTTGTCTCTCTCTCTCTCTCTCTATTGGCATCTGTCTTCGCCATCTGTGCCTCTACAATGGTGGCTTATTCCCAAGTTTTCTTCCCCACCTACTCTTTACCCATTCCTTGCCTTCGCCATTTAGCTACCATGAAAATGCTTAAAATCTGCTCTATAGCACTCTCTCACCCTCGAAAAGGGTCTTCCTTTGGGAAGTGGACTCAGCTCCATTGTTGCTAGCGCCGTTGTTGCTACTGCTGCGGTGGTAGTTAATGACATATTCGAAGGGAACCAACAACATTGTAGGGGAATTGACAGATGATAGATATGGTGTTGATCTGGGCAACTAAACTGTCGATGAGTGAGAAGAGATTGGCGGGCAATTGAGATATGTCTCAGGGAGAGTATGCAGGTGAGATGGCGAGTGAACACTGACGGTAAAATCACTACCAACGACCTGGGCAACAGCAACGATGAGACAAATAGCAGTGACACAAGTTCAACAAGACTTGATAGCAACCTGTCCATAGCGAGATGGGTGATATGTAGGTGATCACTGGGAACAAGAGTAGTGACGATGAGGCAAGGTTGAGTGACGATGATGTTGAGAAGAAAGCAAGGCTTACAGGGCAGGTGGTTTGGTTATGAGCAAATACAAGGATGGTAGCAAGGGTTGGAGAGAGACACAAAGGCCCGAAATACAACAAGCGATCATAATTACATGATTCACAACGTCAAACCATCTGTGCACAAGGCAATGATTGTCTTGGTTTATTACAAATGTTGTGTTATTCTATGTGAGAAAAAGACATTTATCTGTTTCAAACATTTAACACAACTGTCCTTTTGATGGTAGGAACTAGATTGACATTAGGTATTTAACTTCATTTGAAGTTATCAAATCATATTGGGCACACTTGTTTAAAAATATCTTAACCTTTTAATATAGATTTTTAATTGTCTTTCAATCCACCATTAAGATTTCAACCCAAAAAAACCATCATTCTCATGCTTGAAAAGTACCATATTGAGTATTATAAGGTTCTTTTTAATGGATTAAATTTTCTAAATTTTTTCTTAACAATTAAAATTAAAATTATTGAAAAATTTTAACTTTTAATCTAGCAAAATTTTGATAAAATTTTAAATTTTTATGTTTTAATTTTAATTATTGTTTTAATATTTATATTAATTTTAATTTTAATTAAAATTATTGTTATTGATTACATATTAATATATAGTGATATTTTTCTTATTTTAATCATATATTTTACTTATTTTTATAATTTATATATTTTGTTATTTTATATCGGTTTAATACTGATTTTATAATGGTCTGATACCGATTGAACCTCTAAACTTTAAATCCCTCCCTTTAACAATTCGATGTCCGGTCCGTTTTGAAAACATTGGTTTTGAATTAACTAGGGTGATAAGTTTAAATTATGCAAGAAAGTTTTTTTTAATTCAATTCACCCCCCCTCTTGAGTGCTTTTAGGGCTTACACATATTTTTATTGAGAAAACAAAGAATTAAGAACATGAAAGAGTAAAACAGTAAATATAATCAAATATCTATATTCCAATTATGTTTCACTCTTCTAATCTATTCAAATGAAAGAAGAATATTGTATAACTACTCTAAAACCTGTTAACTAATCTCTTTTTATTTTTGGTTTTGGATGAGTATTAAAGTTTTAACTTTAATTAGGGAGTGGACTGACTAATTTGTCCTTGAATTTTTTGTTTAAATCACACTATCCGAGAGTAAAATGGTCCTTAAACATAGGGATAAACAACATTATTTTAAACTAATGTTGGTATACTGACTTTGATGCATACAATAAGGATGCTTCACCAGAATAACAACAACGTTGTTTACTAAAAATGTTGATACATTGTCTTCTTTAGGGACTAAAATGAAACTTTATAAGGACATAAATACGACTGCTTGTTGCAGTCTAAACTTAAGCAAAATAAATCCAAGACCAAACCAAAGCAAACACACCTTGTCAACAAGTAGTATAAAACAGTAAGAAATTGAGTATCGTACCCAAGGGATCAAAGTGTAAAAACAAATTAAATAATGTGTGACTACTCAGATAAACAAGGTTGATTGATTAGAAAAAGAATTAAAACAAGCGCGTAATGAAATAAGAAAAATGCAGACTATGAGCAAAATGCGATTAACTTTACCAAAGGACAAAAACTAGCTAAGGCTTTGAATTCTAATGGATTAATTTCTTAAAATTAATAGTGATGAATTGATTCAAGATCTACTTCGCTAACAAAACATAACCAATGCCTATGGAAACGGTCTTCTCTTTTAAACTCAAATTACGTATTTAATTAATAAATAATTTGGAATAAAAAGCATTAATCACAATAAGCCTATAATCAACTTCATTAATCCTAGGAATCCTCACATAAGATCCTAAATTTTTTCTGCTTTTAAGTTCAAGTATGTTACTCAATTGATTTTCTGGAAATCAAAGACGAATGGTTATAGAATTCAATTACCTAAAGCTCTAATATAAGTGATCAAGATAAATTAGGAAAAAATAAAATTTTAATTAGGTAAAAATCAAATAAGTACAATATGTTCATAACCTAATATTATCCTAACCTTAGCCAAAAACAATCTACTCACATATAATTATCAATAGAAAACAAATTAAGGTCATAACAAATATTTCTATTGAATGAATCAACAAGATAAAGTCAATACAAGTGTTTAAAAAATAAAAATAACTAATAAGAATATGGAAACTCCTTGAATATTTTTACACCAAAGCATCACTTGAAAGCTCCCAAAAACATAGATACAAAGAATAAATCTAGATAGAAAAAGAGACAAAAACTTAGCTATGGTGATATATAAGAGGAATCTATCGTAAATGCTATCTAAAAGTTAAGTAAATAGGAGTATTTATTCTCTCAAAAGTGGCTCCTAGGGTTTAGGAATAATTAAGGTTTTATTTGGTCAATTTTTCCCTTAAAAATCACAAAAACAATGCTATTTTACTAGCTCTACTTGAGTCCTAGAAATTTACAACTTTTCCCCCTCTTTACATTTTCTACTCTAACTCATTCTATATATCTCCAATAGTCATAAAATTTAGTATGTAAATTTTTCACGTGATGTTCTTGCAATCCATAAAATTTTATAATGATCTAATCTCTAAAAATGCACTTAACGCATCACCAAAATAACATGCATAAAAAATAGTACGTTTTAAGTTTCTCTTACTCTTCTCTTAATGCATCCTTCATGACTTGTTATATGGCCTTGAAATTTGGTATGAAACTTAATCATATGATTCTCTAAGTCCTTAAATTGATTTCACACCTTTTCTAGTTCCATAAATCCCTCAAAATGCTCATGAAATTGTTTCCATTTGTGTCTTAAATCTCCTTTTTATATTTTTTTCAATCCAATTAAATCCAAATAGTTTTGAATCTACAATATAATCAAAAGAACTCATAAATAGGACAATTTTATAGGCATTTGAGAGTGAAAACACATTAAAATATGGCATAAAAACCTATATAAATTACTCTTAATACTGCTCAAAATAGTCATTTGTCTTCTGCCAAATGCATTAAATTTTATCCTTTGTAGTATTTAACTCTTTAATTAGGCATAAGTTTACAAATTAATCAGAAGAATTTATAAATAGGAAAATTCATAAATTAATAGGGATAGAAACACATAAAAACATGGTTTGAAAACATGTATAAAATACCTTTATCATTTATATTACAAGATAAGAGCGGGCACAGTCATTTTTCTATTTATATATGTGGATGATATCTTACTCACATCAAATGATTTAGACATGTTGTATGAAGTGAAGTAATTATTGTTTAAACATTTTAACATAAAGGATCCTGGTAAAACATCTTTTATCCTTAATATTTAGATTCACCGAGATAGGTATCAAAAATCGTTAGGTCTTTCTTAAAAAACATACATTGATTGTTGTAAACAACTAATATATAAAATTGTAAGGCTTGTCTAGTATCAATCTCTTATGGAGAGAGATTATTTTTTTAATAGTGTTCAAAGAATGAGATTGAGAAAGAGACTAGAAATATTGTTTTGTATTCCAGTATGATGGTAGCTTGATGTATATTTAGATGTGTACTAAATTGGATATTTTATTTATTATTGGATTACTAGATAAATATTTGTCTAACCTATGTATAGATGATTGAAATGTAACTAAGCAAGTTTTGAGATACTTATAGGATAGTAAAGATTATATGTTAACATTAAAAAAATTCAAGAATTTGGATATGATTAGTTATACAAATTCATGTTTTACAATGCTTTAAAATGATTGAAAGTCCACATTAACTAATATTTTCATGTTAGCAGATGGTGCAGTGTCATGAAAATTGTCAAAAAGACATTTGTGACCTCTTTGACGATACACGCTGAGTTTATTGCATACTATAAGGCTGCTTCACGAGCAATTTGGTTGAAGAACCTAAATTTAAAACTATTTGCAAACAACTCAAAGGCTAGACCTATATGATTACATTGTAATAATCTTTTTGCAGTGTTGTTGAGTGATAATAGTAAGAATATGACAGGGTTTAAGCATTTAAATTTCAAATATTTGATCATAAAGGAACTTATATAGAAAGGTGACATTGTAGTTGAGTGATATGTTTTAAGTATAGGTGTATTAGCGTCTTTTAACACTATTAGTTAGGGATCATTATATTTTACTCAATATACAGTTTATATTTTTATATATTATAGCTGCATTAATTATTTA
>JAOXYD010000136.1:3945454-3961796 GCA_028565735.1 Pinacopodium congolense | reverse complement strand
TTAGAGGGTGCTCACACACTGACTCACAATACAAATTTCAAACCTTTTCAATTCTAGAACATCATTGTCAAACTAGTCTCACTAAGCAACTATAAGACTAAAAAAAGGATCTCATAAGTAAAATGAAATAATGATTAATTGTAAACAAGTAACAAAAGTTAAAAAAAATACCTAGATTGAGTTCCTACAAGTAGTCTCCTTATATGCCACTATTTATAAGTTGAGAAAGTCTTACATCATCTCATGGGTGACAATAGTGGTGATGGTCTTCAGTATCCCCATGTTAACTTTAACTCTATTCTCATAATTGTATGAAAGTAAACACCTGGAATGAGAAATGTCCACCAATAAGCAAAGAAGTATATAACTATTTACCTTCTTTGCCTTTAGTACAGTCTCCGTTATCATAGGAATATGTCTACTAGTCTTTGCTATCATAGAAATGCGTTTACTATCTCTAAAATCTTCTAATATCAAGTCAATATAGTGAGCAACACATGAAGTCTAATAGAAAGAGTTATACGCAATCTGTAATCTCGTAGTAGCTTATTTATAAGCTGCATCATTATTAGTAATAAACAGAACAATGTTCTCAAGCATTACTTTATTAACAATTTCATCAAAAGATGAAACAAATAATCAGCATATCTAATCATGCTAGAAGTATCAATTGACTTTAAAAATATGGTCCCTTTGGAAGAATAAACTAAGAAATTAATATAAGCCTCCTGATTTTGACTAGTCAAACTCTTACACATGATAAAATACCCATAATGAACCTAGACAATCCTTTTCTATTCCAGATACTATCTCATCTTAGCAACAAACTTGGTAAAAATTTAACTCTGTAGCCATATAACGAATGAGCCCTATATCCCAGATTATAAAAGGGAATGGAATCTACCATAGGCTGATAAGAATGTGATTAAGCTGTATTGAATGGCAAATTTGTATTACCACCATCTAACTATAGTCATATCTACTTTATCACTCATTTTCCTTGTTTTCATGGCAATATGAATAAAAGGTTGATTTTTTAGAGTTGTTTTTTGAGCAAAAAACCAACAAATGACCTCTTCTTTTCTGTTTAACCTCATCACTACCAGAACCATTCCCTTCTTATTGGATAGAAGAGATAAAAGGTCCTTTAACTTCAAATCCATCAACATCATCTATACTAACATCCTTTAACTTACAACGCCCTTTATTCTATCCCAATGCCTCTTCAATATTGTGATTCCTTTACCTTTTAAAATCTTGTCACAATATCTAGTTCCTCGACCTAGAACTAAGAAGTAATGTACCATAAATTCATGCCGAATCGTCGAATCTCCTAAAAGAAACTGAAGCATCACTAGTAATGCTTAATGTTGAACTACCCTCTATTTACTTGTCAAAACTAATAAAATTATTTAAGACATTATGCAAAAAAAATCAATTGTAATTGATAAAACATACATAATTCATCACATAAATGCAATTGATGATTATACCAGCCCATTCATACATCTAATTAATAAATATACATTTAATTTTGTGAAACTTAATACAATTTTGACTAAAATTAAAATTTCTCCAATTCACAATATATTCCTAAAATTGAGGAAAATTCAAATTCTGCCAAATCAAATGCAATTGATGATTATATTAGCTTATTCATACATCTAATTACATGAATATACATTCAATTTTATAAAAAATTATTATAATTTTACTGAAAATTGAAAATCCTTTAATTTCATATTATATTCCTAAAATTTGTAAAAAAAATTCAAATTTTACCAAATCAAATGCAATGGATAATTCTATTAGCTCATTCATATATCTAATTACATTAATATACATTCAATTTCATAAAACTTAATACAATTTTACCAAAAACTGAAAAATTTTAAATTTCTATATCTTTACAATTGAAAAAATTCAAATTCTATCAAATCAAATATAATTGACAATTCTATTAGCTCATTCATATATTTAATTTCATAAAACATAACACATTTTCACCTAAAATTGAAAATTCCTAATTCTGAAACCTTAATTCTAACTATTTTCAAATTTGATTTGATTTATATACATTCATACCAAATTCAACTTTTACGATGCTTAAATTTAATTAATTAAATACTAATTAACAACTATTTGAATGAAAATTAACGAAATTGAAAATTCCAAATCTTAGAGTTAAGAAATTTACCAATTTTGACTCAAAATTTTCAAATTAATTAATGAAAATGGATGTAGATGTTAAGAAGATGCTAAAACTCGTACCACTTGCTAGAATTTGACATGAAACTTGAAAAATTGTCGAAAAATTATTTGAAAATAAAATCTTTAAAATTTGATGTTTTGGAATTGATTAGTATTTTAAAAGGTATTTTCAGTCCTTCATTGCCAGACTAAAGCGGACCACTTGCTCTCATCATGAATTTGGAAGCGTAACTCACTAAGAGAATTGGATGTAAGCATAGTTTAACCTTATCCAGCAGTAAATACGTGTCTAGAGGTACTAGCTGATTTCATAACATTTTCCAGGGGCATTGCTCTTACAGTTCAGCAAGCTTTCTAGAGAACTGGGAACGGTCGGTTTACGGGCAATCAGTCCTTCCCTTAGTTGCTCACACTTCTGTTGGTTGGAAGGCTGGACTTGAAGCTGCAACTAACTAAACTAATGCTGTGGTAAAGATAAAGAGGTCCAATTGCAAGTTGCTTATCACTTGGTGAACTGGGATCTATAATCAATGTAAAGGCATCCATATATAGGTTTTTAAGTGTAATAAATGAGTATCTTCTGGTTTGACCGGCAGCAGGAAAACACTATAACCTTACCATCCGCCATGTATTGGCACTTGTCATCTGAAACCATAATATCTCCACGTAATATATGAAAAAAGATACCTGTGTTACCTAATCTGCATTTAAAACTTATCATAACTAATCACTAATTGCATTTCAGACACCTTTACTAACCATATTCATTGGCCAAATCCTCCGTAATGTAATTTACTTTGCACTGAATTATTCTTAGCTCTAGACAGTTGGGAACATTTAAAGAATACAAAAAGATGAAACAATAGGTTTAAGTAATTAGCCATGCTCCAGAAGGCATTCTAACAATAGCAGTTCCCTCCGTCTAGAACGCCAAGCCTTTAAATTGAAGGACGGATAATAAGCTAAAACAAGTTCTACCGACTCATGCATATGAAGAGGATTACTTATCACGAACTATGTCCAGCTAATAAAAGGTTCGAGCCAACAATCATAAACTCATGCATACCAAATGGCTCGTTTTAGCATGCCAATGCAAACACACCATATTCCCGATTAACTTTAGAAAGGCAATTATTGCGAGACAAAAGAGTAGCGAGAAGGAACTTCTTTTTTTTGTTTTTGTGATTTTATTACTTTAAATATCTGTACAACAAAATGAAGTATAAAGAAAACACATTACCATAAAGATCGTTACATTTGGGTGCATAAAAGTGCACCTTGCGTCAGAGTTTGTATCAGTCCACTAGACAGATAATTTCTTCTCTCCAGGGGGACAAACTGCCTGACACACACTGTATGCTTCCTCAATGGATCTGCATTGTGTTGAAATTTCAAAATAAGCTCTAGCACTATATGTACCCTCCAAAAGTAAGGCAACCCCAAGCATTTGCTTTCACAAGCATTAGGAGTAATCCCAACTTCCAGAGCAAACAGAATATAAAGGAAGATTCATAATGTTTTACAAATAGAACTTTTGATTGGTCACCGAAATGCATATTTCCTCACACTTAAGAAATCTAACTCACCTCTTCAATATTCAGTTGATTTAATCATCATAAGTGCTCAAAGCAGTAACAATAGATCCAATTGTTGCAAAAGTAGACGTTACATCTGGATAATCTTTCCAGGATGTCATGATATTAAGGGATGGATATAACCAACTCTTAATGGAATCTATGAAGGAGTAGGGATCAAATTTCAGAATGGCTTCCCAATCCACCTGTGTATCTTTTGGAATCTTTCCTGTGAATTCCATATTAGCAGCAAGAAGTAATCCGAGCAAAACTATGAAGCCAACGACAGCAGAACCTCTAGACAATGGCATGAAGTTGTACCTGAAAGCAATTCAGTTTATAAAGCAATAGTCACCACAAGTACTTTGAAAAAAGTGATTTATTAGATGGAACTTTGGGTTATACCAGTAATATGTCATCCTCAGAATAGCTTCTCTAACATTTTCTAATACATTGAAATCAGTTGACCCATATGTTTCACCACAATAAGCATTACAGACTGCCTGCAAATAAGTTGGTAAACCAGCTGTTAACAATCTGCCCTGAGAAATATTTGGTCTCAGCAAAAGGGTAGATCTGGAATGTGATATAATACAGTTATTTTTTATATGATGAGTAAAGGAATTTCTACACTACAATGGGTCGATGGTTGACAATATAATGGCAGAAATTTAAATTACAAAAATGCAGAGGAAAATTTACAATACCCAAGATCATCCAGGACTTGAGTATAGAAAGGATTGGTGAATCCACAAAGAAGCCTCAATATGAAAAAGATGGGTCATAGTCAAACTAAACTCCCAACATCAATTATTTCTTATTAATATATCAGTCATTTGCTGGCTTAATTGCATAAGCCCAAAGAATGGGAAACATATGGACATGAATATACTGAAGAAAAATTTGGCCAAAGCTCACTCAGCAATTACTAGTAAAACAATTGGTTGCAATATACATCGACCAAAACTGAAGTACCCACAAGGGGAAAAAGAATACATAGTACTGAATCATATCTTAGAACTTGATCAACTTACTTCCCATGCCATTGCCATCTCTGCATCAAAATCATCCCATCTAGAAGGTGTACAAGGAGTCCTAATTGCAAAATCAAATCCACGCTGTTCCCTAGAAAATTCAGACATTTGGCCGAAAAGTAAAGGTACAATAAAAAGCCAAAAGCTAGATTAAAATATAAAAGGGGGAAAACAATAGCTCAGAGATATATTACTGTACATCTTCACTAGGGTAATCCTTGTCCCTTCAAGACACTTCCTGGAACAATAATTAGCGATGAACGATATCATTACAAGAACTTTGCTATGATTAATACATCTCTATCAAAATTATAACAAACATTACCCCTCAAATGCCGTACTGCTGCACCATGTAGCCAACCAGAAATCCTCACCCACTACTTTGAACAGATCAGAGCAGGATTTTGCATCCATAATCTGCACGTTTCATATAAAAATCAGGTACATGAATATCCTTCTATGAGAAGTAATAATTCAATAGTTTCCTATAATGCTAGTAATAATAAAAGCACAGAACGAAACTTGGTCCTCAGCCACACCAAAGTACTTGAAACATTGTTTAGGAGATAGCAATCTCTCATCATCACTAATTCCAGAGCGCGCTTTCTATTGTTCATATCATGATGAACTTTATGATCTGTCTTAAAGCACCATAACAAGCAAAAGTAAACAAAACTTCAACTAGAATTCCTAGTGGAAATCAGAGTGCTCACATCTTGTAATTTTTCTGAGCTTATGTCAATAACATCATCTGCCTTGTTATGCACATAAAGTTTATCCTTGATGACAGATTTTGCAACATCCAATGTCCTGCAGCACCAAAAATAAGTAAGCATTAACAAAAGATATCACTACGTTAACATATGACTGAATCCAACAAGGTCTCACCTTTCATAGTTTGGAAAGTAGCGAATAACTTTTGCTTGTCCAAGTAACATTGGTGTGTGAGACCCAAAGCCAGAGTTGAATTCCTCGCTGCATTTTGCCAGACATTAAAATTCACGTATAACAAAAATCATTTAATAGGTTTGCAAGTCAATGCTAAATCTTCATGTAAAGTCTGTAAGGATGCCCAAAATCATCCCTATATTGGTGATCAAGCTCATTGTAAGGTTTGCTAAATTATAGTGGATATATGGCTCAGGTTTCACGAAGCCATTGATGCAGTAGGTGGCATATAGCAATGGCACTTGCCTACAATGATAGATGATTTATACGAATACATGAAATGAAACAAGTCTAGGAACTCAAGGATGTGGAACATAGCAAGATGGACTGGTGACTCGGAAAATATCAAACGGATTGCATTTCTATATCCTTGATATTTTTCATTAGAGGAAATGATGATTTCCAGTCAGAAAAGCGCACTTGAGAAGTTACTTGATAGAAATAGCACAAAGGCATTGCATAGAATACTATGAAATGAAATAAAGAATAAGTAATATGAAATGAAATAACGATTAAATTATCTTGGTAAAACTAGCACAAACTTCCGTACCTTAACTTGTTGACCCACACAACAGGGTCACAGGGTTCAGAAATTTGCCTCCATTTGACAGCTAATGAGTAAACATCATGCCATGACATCGTAGATCGACCGGAGGATCTATCTTCCGTAACGCCGAATGAAGTTGACATTTCAGAAGAACTGCTTGTACTACAACTTGCACCACCTCTATTCTGGCTGGGCATGTTAATTCTTCTCCGGGTTCTCTTGCTATTTTTTGTTGTGTTTTTATTAGAATGTTTCCATTCAGCTTGCAAAGAGCGCCATGCTTTTGAAACCTTTTGTGCAATTTCAATAGCAGCTAATCCTGCCATTCGATGCTGAAATACAAAATAAGACAAATCTATTTAGTATGTTTAGAATATAATAGTAACAGAAAAAAGAATCCACTACAAATAGAAGATGAAGGGCATATAATTTGTTTAACGGCAATCAGTTTCCATTTGAAATCCAGTTTACAGTGAACTAGGTTAGTATGAATTTTGACTTGTAAGAACAGCCATGAAATGAGAAATGTAATAATGTTGATATGAAAAAAAATAGAAGCCACAGTAATGAGCAAAAATTCATAATATTTTCAAAACCAACTACCTGACACCTATTGGGTAAGAAGCCAGGACAATCATATTGAATCTTTTTTCCTATATTATCAGCAGCCACTAAAAGGGCAGTCTTCTGCTTTGTAATTGTGAAGTCTTGCTTTCTGAGTTTGCCCTTCTTCCGAGACTCACGAAGAGAAGGTTGTCTGTAGACCTTTTCACATACATTTTTGGGATGCAATCTTTTACACCAGTACTCCTAAAAAAAAAAAAAAACCAATACAAGTATTTCATATCATATTTTTTATTATAAAAGGCCATGAACAAGGGATCAACTATGACCTGAAGGATAAATCAAGAAAACATAATCTCTAGGCTCCCCACTATTATCCAAAGCCTTGTGAACTAAATAAACTTAATGTACGCATATACTTTACTCTTATCAACATACAATTATGGATATTGTTAACGATCATTGAGATTCAGTATCTAATATAAGGATATTATTATATATTTAATAGTGAAACATTTTATTATTTATTTAATAGTAGAATATTTTGGATATTCCATAATAGAATAATTTAGGTATTATTTAAAAATATTGTATTTTTTATTATGGAAGATTACACTACTGTAGATGGGTTGAACCTAATGAATAGTTAATTTAGTACTCCGGTAAATTTTATGTTCATGGAAGTAAACTTCGTAGTCTAGCCGCATTAAACAATTATGTATAATTCTTTTCCTCCTTTTGTTGTCTTCACTTTCACATAATATTAAACCTCGTTTAACATAACATTAAAAGGCCAAGTTCACATTCTTAGAACCTATCCTCTCCAAAGCCAAATTCAATGCTGAACCCCGAATCCCTGATCTTTGTTTCTTCTTTTTCAGATCCTCAGTTCCTTCCTTCACTTCTTCTGTGGAATATTGTGTCCATAATAGGATATTTTGAGTATTAGTTTAGAAAATTATATTGCATATTCTCGAATATGGTACTGTTTTGATATTATAAATAGATGGGTTAAACCTAATGAACAATACACCACCTTATTAAATTATTATAGTTGTTCTTCTTCTTTCCATTCTTATCTGCACTTTCACATAGTTTAACCATATTTAAAAAGGCATACCAGCACGTGCAGGCGTACAAAGATGGAGGGAGATAGAGGTATAGTATTTAGCTTTCCTCAAGGTTATTCCAGCTCTTACAACTAAAATTTATTATATTTCCCAACAATTGCTGCCCATAAGTAAGTTAAAACAGAAAACAAAAATGAAAATTTATACAGAGTCTAAAAACAATTGTAATTTGTAGCTACTATTACCTTGAACAATGGATCTACATCACCATCAATATCAAAGCAGGAGAACGCACCGTTGATTCTTGAAGCTGTATACAAAGCAAGCTCCTTCTGCAAGAAAGACACTGCTTCAGAGATCTTGGAATAAAAGTGAAACCAACTATAAATCTTGCAGTTTGAAACATGATCCTAATCCAGCTGGTTTGTTTCATGAAAACCACTTCGTATAGCATGTAATGCAAATTTCACGTGGAATAGAGGTGCATCCAGAGATTTACAAATATGAGAACTCATTTTTTTTTTACATCTTGCATCCTAAATAAGGATAAAGAAACAAGATTTGGCCTTGTGGCTCAATGAATGAAGATGTGGAAGACATCCGCCACTCTACCATATTCTAAAATCCTAGTGAAGTCCTTTCTGCTTTCCAATGAACAGAAATAAAATGAGGATAAAGAAAAACAAAAAGGCACCCAACACTCAATTATTTCAACTCTAAACCTGATAGAAGGCCAAGCATCGAAGCACAAACTTCTCCATTGAGTCCAATTCCAGATCCAGTGTAGCATCATAATCCTTCACCTGTGACAGGTAAATCACAGTTGAGCACACTGATGTTGAAGAAGCATAAAAGATGCAATTTATAGCAAAACCTAGTTAAGAAACAGTCAAACCCCACATACTACTAGTGGTGCCAATAAAACAGACTTTATTACGAACATTATTTCGAAGCACCTATAATTTCTCAGAGTCAAATTTGGACTTGAAATTATTCACTTCTATATTTCTTTCCTAACAAGGGTCTAAACAACCAAACACAAATTATTCCACCTCTCTAACTAGATCTAAACCATGTCCTTCAATCAGAAAATATAGCAAAGTTGGGGGCATCAAATGAAAATATAAGCAGTTGAATCAAAATTCAAATTATGATTCATCCAGATCACTTGGATGCAAAACATGAGGATGCCTACTGTGCAGTGACAAAGGCCCAGAAAAGACAAAAAGAAAATGTAAGAGAACTGTTTCATCACCGCCTCTCCATATTCTCCAATAGCATGGTAGCATGATGCTCGCAAATACAAGCACTCTATATTTGAGTTCTCAATGCTCAAGCCAACTGATAAATCCTTAATAGCCTTTCTGCAAGATTCAACAGTCAGCTTAGTCACTTCACTGCCAATGTCAATAAGCCAATGCAGACCCAAAAACAGTTATTGATACAGACTCTGAGAATTAAACAATCAATAGAGAAGTAATAGTTGACAGAATATACTTGTGTTCTCCCATCCCATGTAGCAGTAGTGCACGCAAATGATATGCCTTTGCAAGCCTATGAAAAACCAAAGACAACAATGAACTACTGAAATCTTGAGACATCCATATTGTCAGTAAGTGTCCAAATGTCAGGATAACAGTCAAAATAATCAGATTCAGGCATCAAAAACCCTCAAATAATTGGGAACAGAAGTAAATGATGTGGAAAGAGAAAAATTACCTCGAATCAATCTCAAGAATTTGTTGAATGCATTCAAAAGCTTTTAGAGGGTTAGCCAGATCATGATAGAACTGCCAAGTGTTAACAGAATACACATTAGGGCAATTGAGTATTTAATAATGCTGCTTAACACATTAGTGAAAAAGTACTGAACAGGCTTCATCCAGCATTCAAACTGTGAATTTGATAACTGTGGACACATCTGCCTCCGAGCATATAAATCTACTCTCCAGTAAGAAGCTCGTCCTCAATTAATACATATGTATTTTTGAAGAAGGATTAATAAAAAGAACTCCATTAAATCATGGATATTATTATTACTTAATATGAATGTCGATTTGTTATTTTGCAAGTACAGTTGGCCATGACACAACAAATATCATTTCGACCACAAATAATGATAGCAAAGTTATAATTCTTCAAGGATGTAAAGTGAAGATTGCCTAGAAGGATAAAACAAGTCCCTAAACAATAATACAATGAGACGTAAACCTTATACGGAACTTGTTAACTTGACAAATGCCTAGAAGAGGGAACAAGTAGAAATTTGAAAATCAAGAACATAAATGAAGTTGGAAAAGGTTTTTTAAAAAGCCCTCAAGAAGACAGTATTATATAAGGGAAAGATGAATTCTTCCAACATGGCCTTAAAAATGCAGCATTCTCCCCGTGATAATTCAACATAAATATCCGATTTTCTCAACTCAGTTTGTATTTTTAAGTCATATTCATTGATTTGCTATCAAAATTGTGTTAGGGTTATCCATGCTTGCAAGCTCTAGTGCTTCTGATAACTGAAACTTTGCTCTCACTCCCAGTATCTTTCCCTTCAAAACATATCTCATGTTCTTTTTCCCCTTCTATAAGTAATAGCACTAACTAAAAATGTCTTTTGTGACTGATGCGGCCTTTCAATCTTTGAACTTCACACAAACAAGATATTAAGGTCAATATTTGTGGCTGCATTTAAACATGGGTGCTCACTTCAATTTATGTGAAGTTACAATTATCCATGGGAAATTGTTGTGGGATGCTTTCAATATGTGTTATCTGATTGACTACCAATCTTAAAGGGAAATAATGCATTAATCCACTGGATCAAATCTGCAAAATTGCACACCTAAACGTGGTAGGCCAGAACAGCAATTCTACACAAATTAGGGCTGGAACTGAGCCAGATTGTGGCTGGAACTATAACAAGACATTTAGGTTTAAAGAATACCTCTGGAATAAATTCAACAAATGGCATAAATTGTCATAGGTGTTGGCAAAGTCCCTATTTATAGCCTAATAAATTAGGAATAGGATAAATAAATACTACATAGAAAAACATGGACTTGTTGAAGAAAAAAAAAACTAAATAGGAAAACATTGTGAAAAATAATTAAAAAAGAAAACACAGAAGCCCTGAACAGAATATGCTGCCACATCATAAAATTAATCTGTATGACATAAGGATCCGGGTAAAAAGATCAAGAATTTGAGTCCCTTTGGATGAAAAATTGCAGCACTTGAGTTTACCTGGGCAAGATGAGCCCATGCTTCATGGAAATTACAATCGATTTGAATTGATTTTAAGTGTGCTTCCTCGGCCCTTTTATACTCAGCAATTGAAGCTAATGCCAAGCCCTATTAAAATCAAACAGTCACTAAATTCAGGTGACGAAGTTCCAAAAAAAAAAAAAAAACCCATACAGCAATAATTGGAAAAGCCTCAGACATAAAGCACTGACTAAATATGTGTAGGCAGACTTGTTATCTTTATCAATCCTCACACATGCAGCGAGGTCTTCAATAGCAGCATGAAAATCTTTAAATTTGAAATTGACAATTCCTGCACCTCAGCAATGAATCAATTATATCAATGGCTGTTTTACGCAATAACATTCATTAGACCATGTTCACTTAAAGAAAATTGTTTTAGGGTTTCCTCCACAAAGTTTAGATCAGACATCCTGATCATACCTCCATGGTTTGACTGTGCACCACAAGTGATGCTGAGAAAAAAACGATGGCATAACAAGTCCTCATAATGTGATAGCAAACTAGAAAGATTCACATAACATAAATTTTCTACTATAATCTAATGTGGTTTCCTAGATGTCATTAACTCAAACAGAGCTCATGAGAAGTAGGAGATTATAATGCAAGATTAGCTACATCAGAATGAGAAACTTGACTGACATCTCTCATAAAATTACCCCTTTCATGCAATATGTCTGCCGAGTTTGGCTCAAACTCTAATGCCTTGGTCAAGTCTTGAATGGCCTGGTATCACCAACAATGAATGGTCAATAACATGATATGTGACAGATAAAACCAAAACTTCTAAATAGCAACCTTTCCTGTTCTCTTTGTATAGAAATCATTCAACATACAAGCTTAAACTATTGTGTGAGATCCAAGAATGGATCACACATTATTCCAACAAACCTCAAATGTTTGGAGAAATCAGAATAAATCACAAATCTCATAAAGCAATATGAACTTGCGACCTACCAATAATGCAAGGCTATGTTGTTAAGAAACCATTCAACCCAAAAGTTTAAGGTTACCGGTAACAATGGCTCTGAGTTATAGTTTTTGCCTAGTGAAGATAAACATAGCATAGCCTTTTGGATGTCCGTTTAAGTTTGTTTGAATTAGACATTTGGTCAAAAGTAAAGATTCTATCACAAGCATTCAAGAGCTTAGCTTGTCTACAAGAAGCACACGAGAAGATCACTTCTTAGATGAATAAGATAAAATCAGTTGCTGCCAAACATAATTGCATACAGCCTTAAACAATATATGACATATCCAATTAAGATAAACACTTTCTAGAGTTATAAACAAGAAAGTCTGGCATGTTAAACAATTCTCACCTCTATAGACTCCCCTAAGGCAGCTCGTGCCTGCCCTCTTCGCTTCCATGCCTCACCAGCTGATGGGTTTGATTGAATAGCCTAAGACAATATTCTTATAGCCAGCTTAGGCATTCACAAGAAGAACCAGGTTGCTCTTTATAAGTTTTTTAAGCATTGAAGGCATATTAACCTTTGAAAAATCATCAATAGCAGCCTCAAGTTCCCTTTGAAATGCATATGCCGTGCCTCTTCCTATAAGCGCCTCAGGATAACTTGGATCCTCTCTCAGTATCTGAATAAGAAAAAAGTTTAGAAGAATCTTAGAATTCATAAAATCAATAAATGTCTACAGCAAACTGAAAGCATCACAATAATGCCTGTTTCTAAAAAATTACCTGGTCAAAGATAGATATGGCAGAAGCGTATCTTCCTTCATTAACCTGCATACCACATCATTGTCATATTGAATTGTATCCAACAATCTACAAATGTGCTATCATCATCACTACCGCTTAGGATAATACTTGTAAAAGTGGCACCTGCCTGGCTTATACCCCTCGAGAGTCGGATATCTACACTTATGGAGTTTGAATTTGAAATCTTGGGGAAGCAAAATTTTCCATTTCTCTTGGATACACCTGATTCATTGTGATTGTCAGTTTTACGACTAAACTTGCAGCAAATTTCACTTGTATCATCTGAGATGTTGAATAATGTGGAAAAGTTATCTAACAGTTCCTTTGAATTGCTTAAGTCGTCACAAGAACTAGAGTTATGACTCAGTTTATCAACAGGATCATGAGCTCCATTTTTTATGCCATCAACCTTTTGACTCTGTCCATTCTGATCAACTGATCCATTACATACACCAAAATAATCCTCAAACTTGTCACATGTCTCAGAGACATCCTTCAACTCACTCAATAAACTAAATTCTTCATTCAATTTGTCAGCTTGCACGTAAGTTTCACCAGAGTTACCATTCATAGGAAGCCTTGATTCAGATAAAGGTAAAAGAGAGTTCTCTCTAGAGGCTTTACTTGTTCCATTTTTTATCTCATTTTCTTCTCCAGAACTGCTGTTAATGATAGACCCAACTCTTGATCTGATGCATAAATTATGGAAGTCATGCAATTGGTTTGTACAAGTTTTGCTCATTTTGCCATTCATATGTCCTCCAGACTCAGATATGGCTGTAGATAATGCGGATTGTGTAACATGGTTTTCATGACCAACACTTTTTTCTTCTTTTGCAAGCTTAAGAAGCTCTTCCAGTTCAAGCAGTTGTTTCAAATCAGCAGACTGGCACAATGCATGTTCATAGCCCCGTTCCCATGCCAAAAGAGCATCCTCTTTCCTTCCCAAGAATGAAAATGCTTGACCTATAGCACAAATTTACACTTATAAACCTGGGGGACTATTTTCGACAATATTCAACTCAAACATCAGTTGCATCTAAATTATAAGGACATGTAAAGCTATCAGATAATAAGTTTCTTTCTCAAGTATACCCTGTGAGACACTGACTAGAAGCAACAGCTTTAGGTTTGTAATCTACCTGATCCTGAATAATCTGGACTAAATTTAAGATATCCAGTCAGGAAAAAGTAAGGAAAAGAGCAGGGGAACAGAAAAGTATATGCACTGCGTGGTATTATTAATAGTACAAGCTACTGCTTACCATAGCACCCCGTATTCAACATTCTTTTCATTTCCTGCCTAGCCATTCAAATGTTATATCAAATTCGTACGTTAGATAACTAGTAAACCAGCACTGGTCGCAGTACCAAACCTTTCTTCTGGAACTCAATGTTCTATCGTCTAGAACTCAAACAAGCCACTGACTAGTTATGTCATTCACACGTATATAATCAAACCATCTTTAACAGACAATCCAGAAATGAAACTTCCAGGAGTGTAAGAAGAAAGCAAAGCTAAACATGCATCCCGTTCAAGAATTCGCCAATAATGGTAAAGCTACAAATTCTACTCACCAACTATGAGAAATGGGGCTAGAAAAAGGAAATTTGTATGGAATTTCCAAACATCGAGGCATGTTGATTTAGAAAGCAACCACCAAACGCAAAACAATACCTTTGAGGATGTAAGCTTGAAGAACCGAGGGGTCGAGCTGAAGCGCTCTGTCGCAATCCTTAATTACGTGCTTGTGGAGCTCCAATTGACTGTAACAAAAAGCTCGATTGCTTCAAGAGAAAAAAGAAAAGAAGATCAGATACGATAAATGAAAAAAATAGACCAATGAAGAAGAAAGCAGAAGAGTCGAAAAGGAACCAGATGTCTTGAGTGGAGGAGGAGGAGGACTGAGCCAGGAGCGAGTCGAGTACTCGAATCGCCTTGGACCAGTTTCGGGAGCCACAAAGTTTGGCGAGCTCGACTCGCTCGGAAATCGCTGAAGCCATGGTGAGTCGACTCTGCGACAAGTAACTCGCGTTTTCTGCTACGGTTTTTTGAGGTTTCGCAATATTCATGTTTTTAGAGATAAACAAGGGAAAGGGTAAATGAGTCAAAGAGTAAAAAAAATGTGTGTAGGAAAATGGGTTGAATGAAACGCAGTGCCTGGGGATTGCCCTACTACACCTGTGCAAATTGCTTAATTTGGTAATTGGTTAGCACTTAAATCGATTTTTCCTTCATCTTTATCTTTTCATAAAATAAATTAAAATTAGCTATTGAACTTTTTCCTTAAGAAGATGACTAACCTCGTACTCACAATAAATGCTTTATTTCTTTTTCACGAGGTATTAAGAATTTGGTTCTAACAAAAAATTGAAAATTTTTAATTAATATATTTTTATGCAATTCGTTACAAGATTAAAATTATCAGATCCATGAAAATTTTAAGATAAATAAATTACTCGTAAAAAACTTTGTGCTGAGATATAAATTAATATTATTTTAACATAACTTTTATATCTGTTGATGAATATAAAATTTTAAAATTTTTATACCAAATTTAGAGATGTAAGGAATTTAAATGACTTGTGGAAATTATCAAAACTTTTAATATTACAGTACAACGTCTGCTCTCACGTGACATGACGTGAGGTCTGGTGCCAGAAAAGATGCTTCCTGGCAACTGAAGTAAAGCACCACCACCACGGCACCACTCGGAACGAAGAAGAACAGAACCATCAACGGGAGCTTCCGTAAATGCTACAAGGTGGAGCGGTAGCTTACCGGCACAAAGGATTTATTAGGGCTGAATTTCTTATTTTAATTTGTTAAATAACTTTGAATATGTTATTATGTATTTTGTAAATTTTAATTAACATGTATTTAAAAATAATAGTTATAAATTTTTAAAAAATTAAATAAATATAGTCAAGGTCTCTTACATTCCTTTTTTTTACAAATTATTTCAAATATCCTAAAATATTAAGTTTATCTAATTTTGACTTAAAATTTTATATAAGTGTTAAGAATAATTTAATTTACTATCCATGAAATTTTGAAAATTATGTAAAAATGAATTTATTTTTATTTTATTGTACGGTTTAAAATATTTAAAATTTATAAAAAAAACTTAAGTGCTGTTGAATTTTATATAATACCTTAAAAATGTTTTGAACATAATAACGGATTAATTTCAACGCTCTTAAAACTTATTATTATCAATGTTATAGTGTTATAGTAAGACACATTAGTATATTCTTTATAAATCGAATATATATAATTTTATAAAATAAAGGCTATGATAAATTGAATAAATTGTTAAATTACTCTATAATGATTAACTTAATTATTGCAAAAGAATTCAAGCAAGCTGGTGTACTTAGCATCTCATAATTAAAATATCACATCATAGGCA
>JAOXYD010000136.1:3879736-3907755 GCA_028565735.1 Pinacopodium congolense | reverse complement strand
CCCTAACATTCCATGCTACTATTGACATTATACAAGGAAAATGTTTGTGATCCTTTGGCTTTACTCCTCTCTCTCTCTCTCTCTATATATATATATATATATATGTATATAGATAAAAGATTTGCAAATTGCAACGTTTTCTCTAATTTTTTACTGGAAAAACTAACAATGTAAAGGTAAACTACTTTGTAACTGTGAAGTTAACTGAAAAACAAAAGGATTAATGTCATTTATACTTGTCCATGAATCTGTCCTTGCATAAAGGAAGCTATCATTTTTTTTATTAAACTAACAAGTTTTATGAGAAAAAAAAAATCAGCTGCGAAAAAACGTGAATGGCCTTGTTTGGTATTGTTTGCAATTTTCTTTTTAATTTCTTATTTTTAAAAATATAGAAACTAATAAAAATAGCACAGAAACTGAAAAAAACAACATATTATTACAGCACAGAAACCCATAAATAACACAGAAACTAATAACAATATCACATAAATTAATACACATATAAAAAATAAAAACAAAAAACAAAAATGAGAAGTAATATCAAACGAGAAGTGATAACAAAAACAAAAATTCAATTATCATTTCGCTGCTAAAGCACTTTAATAAGAGTGAAAGCTAAACAATTAGGAACATTTTTTACTTATAAGTTCAAGATAGCATTTAACTAGAAGGATATTATTTTTTTTCTTTTTCTTTTATTGAGTAGAAGTTTCAATTGTCTTATTATATAATTAAGTGATAAATTTAAAATTTAAAAATGCAAATTGTGATTGCAATATTATAGTTGTACAAGATATTTTTTTTTCATTTATTGTAATTAAGATCATTTTTTTAATAATTACGCTCGTATACTTTACAATTGCTATAATAATCCGTAATGTTACAATTTATATTATAAAATCTTCACATGGTTAGTAGCAAAGAAAGAGTAGGAGAGTGAATTTGAATTTAAGTCCAAATTGGAAAAGGAAACCAGGTGTTTGGATTTGAGAGAGGTACGTTAACATTCTTCAACAATAAAAGAAGATAGAATGCCCACTTCTAACCAAGGAACCGTTTTGAGATGAACAAGAACTAATCGAACCTCGCATACACATGAAGTCTACAACATAGATTTAAGGGAACATTATAGAAGCACAGAATCAAGTTGATAAATTAGAGGGTACAAGGATTCGATTTATGGCCATGTACATCTTCAAATCCTTGAATGCATAGCATCATGAGCAGTCAGTCTTAAGTTTTGCAGCAGAATG
This sequence comes from Pinacopodium congolense, assembly GCA_028565735.1. Classification (NCBI taxonomy): domain Eukaryota; kingdom Viridiplantae; phylum Streptophyta; class Magnoliopsida; order Malpighiales; family Erythroxylaceae; genus Pinacopodium; species Pinacopodium congolense. The sequence continues at coordinate 3,906,499 of JAOXYD010000136.1, read as the reverse complement.
ACTGCGCATGATGTTATATCATTCCAAGACATGTCCAATGATCAAAACCCCCTGCCTATGGTCTGAGCCCAGTAATCAGCGCCATTGTCACTTCCAACATGCTGAGTGCACGAAACAGGAACCAAGCACAGTCCTCTACTGCTCAAGTCCTTGGGATTATCTTCCCTATCCTGTACATTAATATTGATAGTTTATTTGGATTAAAAAACTAAGAAAAATAAAGTATTGCTATGTATAACATGCATCATGTTTTTTTTTTTCAGAGAATAGAATTTCTTTAAGATGATTCAATCCTAAATTACCGACATGTTTTCCTTACTTTGTAACTAACCGTAATGGTCTTATGGTTAAAATTTTAATGTTAATCATGAGGCTAATGATGATCGGAAAGAAATATATACAAGAACACCAGATATATTAATGAAGTCAAATGAAGGAGAAAGCACTTCATAAGCTAATAAAGGTGCTTGCGGTGCAACAAAGAGAATACAACTTTGTTAGGAACTCTTTTCTTTTGAGATAGATGTAATTCACGACAGCTAAATTAAAAAAAAAAAAAGAAAGAAAGCAAGGGCTTTTATTATTTGTATTTTTCACGTCTTCATGAACTGTCTTTTGATTCCCTAATAGCGTTAACTAGTAATTACAATTCAATTCCTTTTAAATAAAGGTGCATAAAGCTTGGAACCTTGTTCTTTCTCTGCAACTCTTTATGGATAATATGATAGTTAATTGATGCTTTTTTCTATACAAAGCCATTCATTTAGGTAGCTTTTCTGGAGGGTGATGGATCCAATAAAGCATAATAACTGAGATGGTTCTTAACGAAAATACACGTTTCCTTTTCCTATACTATATAAAGGAACTCTGCTGCTTTAAATATATTTTCAGCCACACCTATACACTTGGTTTAATCTCTGTCTCTCACATGCGCTTACTGAAGAAAAAGAGAGGGAGAGAGAGAGAGAGAGAGGATCTTGGTTTTCCATTGGGAAGTGAAAACATGGGTGAATATATATGTACATGTACTTACAGACTGCTGGTTCCTCTTGTCTGATGATGCACTGCCCAAGTAAGGGGAACTAAGAGCCTTCATTCAAGGGAGCAAAAGAAAAGGAAGGGAAAGAGAATACATCAGATCTTTTTTATAACTTCCACATCTAAAGAATGATTAAAAAAAGCATGAATAATTGAGCACTTTAACTGCATGCTTCTCATCACTGATTCTGAGTAGCTTGCAGAAGCTAGCAGGGCGTATAAAATGTGGAAGAAACATCACCTCAATTTGACCCTGTAGGAATCTGATATACCCAATAGCTTCTAACAAGACAGAAGCTGTGTCAGTCTGCAAAAGAGAAAACAAAAACATCATCACACTCAAGTTATCATTTTTAAAAAGAAAGAGCCAAAGAACCATGGATTAATAGAAAGAGGAGGCTGATGTACTGACTCCTGGGGAGCCTACCCAGAAAACAATATCTGCTCTATGGGTTTTGTTGTAGAAAATAAAAGGAGGGAGTGTTGTTGGGTTTCTTTGTTAATCTGTGAGTTTCAACGTATTACCTTTCCAAATGGGGAAACTAGCTGGTGAAGGGCTGTGATTCTATCACCTAGCTTCTCCTTCCTCACCTGGTTCAATATAATAGCATATAGAATTTAATAGATCACACCAGGTTTTGTTGAAATAATATCGTTTCTATATATATGAAACATAGCAGAAGAATCACACATGCTCTTAGTAGTAGACAACCAAAAACGACATTAACCGCCCACAGACACAGACCCCAGACAGAAAGTCAGTCAACACATGCTTGAAAAGAGAGAGAGAGGGAAGGCTTAGGGGTTGAGAGGAAGGGTATGTATTACTTTGAGAGGTGGTTGGCTTGAGGATGCCTGAACCCTAGCTTTCTTACACGCTCCACCAGTGCCTGCACTATTGCACTGGCAAAAAAAAAAAAAACCAATGAAAAAGATGAGAAAAACCCAGATTTAAGATATTCTTTTGATAGTTGAGAACTCATGCAGTTCTCCTATTTAATAAGGAAAGATGGATTTTGAGAGCCGTAAGTCATAAAAACTGAATTTGTTTTTGCAAATATGTATACTGTCACTCACAAATCACCTTTCAAGAACAAAAAGGGAAATATCATATTTTTGTTTCTCGTTATTCTATGTTCTTACCTCGGATGATGGATCTGGGTGTTGATGTCTCCCATCGTCCTTGTTGCTGTAAGAGAAATCAAGTATATTACTGCTCAAGCTTGTGACACAAGACCTAGGAGAAGAAACTAACATAACTGCCGCCGGTGACCAAGCAGGCCTGCTGGCAGGTGCTTGAAATTCTTCATCTAGTTGACCACCATAAAAGTTGCTACACTGGGAAATCTCTTGTTTTACATCAGCAACTACAGGATCCCGTGGAGTTCGATTCAAGATTTGGTCTTCCCAATTCTCCAACTTTTTAGATTGAAAATGACTCAGGCTCAGCTTATCTTCATCACCTGAAAAACCACCCCTGAAAACAAAATATTAGCGGGGCCTGGATGAGTACAACTGCGATATATAGAGGGATCATAGGCCATTATCCTTGAAAGTAAAGTTGATGTAGTTTATCACAGGCCACAAATTTTGAGAGAAAGAAGATTCCATAAAAATCAAGCAAGTACATCCAGAGGGAAGTTTTTGTTTGTGTTCTTTAAGTAAAATATGATTTGCAGATCATAAGTGCATCAAGCAACCGTGTCATAAAAGCACAGCATGCTAAATTCATTAGATGGGGAGAGAGTTACATGAGGAGTTGACTCCACGACTGAGGAAGTTCTTGGTTATCATCAGGAAAGGAACCGAAAGGAAGTGTAGAAGATCCGAGTAAATATTGAGGGGGCAAGAGAGATGCAGATGAAGAAAATAAAGCAGAAGGCTGCTGAGATGGTGGATGCATGCTCCACCAGCTAGGGTTTCCTGCCATCATTAATTTAGCTTTAGAAAAACTACTGGTGATCACAAATAGCAACCTCTCCGCGAAAACAGCACACTTCAGTTCACGCCTTCAAAAAGAAACAAGAGGAAAATAATTTTTTCCTCCTTTTCCTTTCACTTTCTTGCTTCACTTTGTCATATTTCCTGGTTTATGCACCCAAACAAGGCCTTAGTAAAGCATTAAGAGTCCTGCTTTGCTTTCTCAGATGAGGTTGAAGAAACTTTGAGACTGTGCTCTAAAGAACAGAAAAAAAAAATTTGTTAGAGATGTGGGGTTGGGGAGCTTTGCATATGTTTCCTTCTCTTTTCCTTTTCTTACCCTTTTCTTTCATTTATTTAGTATTCTTTCTTATTCTCTGCTTTTGCTTTATTGTAAAGTGGGGCTAGCGAAAGCTGGTGGAGGGGTATAATATATAGGACCTTATCAAACTATTGGCTGCACATGTGTAGGGTTCTTCCTGGATTTAGGCTAGTACATTGGGATTGTTTTGGAGCTTAGTCTAGGGTAGGATTAGGGTATGTAATTAGCATTAGTCTGCTGATATTGTCATTTCCTCTCCAACTTTTCCCAGTGATGAACAAACAAAATTTGAGTATTCTAATAAAAAGGTCTTTTTGGCAAAACCTGTTGCCCCTCCAGTAATTATCAACCAAAAATTAAATACCCACAGTACTATTGGATGTACTGTCTTCCTTTATTTTATTCTTTGCTGATGTTATGGTTATGCTGCCAATTTACACTTGTTGCACGTGCTTACAGAGTAGAAATGGGTGGTGCATAAGATTATGTTACGGATAGTGGATTGAGAGTGACTACAGTTCTCACTTAAATGCATAGCAGAGAGTTTATGACAAGAATGAAGGAAAGCAGAAAGGATCAATGGGGATCCTAATTAATAATTTTGAAAGTACAGGCTTTACCCGTATTAAATATCGTATTGGTGGTGACGTTGAATTTATTTTTAAAATAATATAATATTATATTAATATATTATTTTAAATAATTTTTGATACGGTTAATATTTAAATTTAATATAAAATTTCTCAATTTCGTATTAAAATTAGTACCAACACAAAATTTAACACTATAATTTCATTAGCTGCAAGTACTTAGGGGTGCAAACAGTGAAAATCATAGGACTAACAATCATTTGACTATATGATATCTTACGGTATATTCAACATTAATTAGCAGGCCCACCTATTCGATGAAAATGATGGTTATGTGGAATCCATACATATTAATGCAGCATAACAACTGCAGGAACAGAAAATTCAGTACAGCACCATCTTTATATAATGCCTACGGTTTCAAAGACCGTAGTTCCTTGTCTTCTAAGACAAATCTATACCTGTCTATTAGAATCAGGTTGCATATAACACAACGGTGTTAATCATGACTTTGGTCGCTAGAAAATGGTCAAGAGTGTATACTATATAATACAGTAGCAAGCAGAGGTGAATTGCGATTTTGACAGCTATAAAGTCCAGCCGTCTTTATAGTTGTAACCACATAAAAGAGCAAATAATTAACCAGCTGATCTTGACTGCCCATTCCATGGAAGCTGCAGAACCAGAATATTAAGTAACGAAAATTTTCTTTTTTTTTTTACAGTTTTGTCTTCCAATCAGGATTAAAAGAAAAGCTAGAGAGTAGCTATATGAAAGACTAAGATTACGCGTAGGAAATTTTCCCATTAAGAAAATTTTAATTAAAAAATGTTTTTGAAGGATTATTATTGATTTCTGTAAAAATCAATCTAACATATAACGACATTGATAGAACAGAGAGAAAATGCAAAGTAAACAAGTTTTACTTTGGGTTTTTTCCTGTCACACCCAATCCTAAAAGGCCAACTCTAAAACAAACAAGAGGTACATGCTCGTTAAGAATTTAGAAAATACACCCTTACGAAATTTATTACTAAAAGATACAATTTATTCTCTAACGTTTAAAAAATAATTTAATTTGATTCTTAACATTTTTTGAAAGTACAATTTTATTCTCTAACATTTGTAAAATGATGTAATTTACCTCATAACGTTACAAAATGGTACATATTATTCCATAATATTTATAAAATAGTATAATTTACTCCTTTAACACTAACTCTATTAAAATTTTATTAAATAAATGTTAGTTTTATCAATATTTTATAAATAAACTATTAACTAATTATTAAGAAAATAATTAATAAAATTAGTATTAAAGTAACAATTTATATCATTTTGTGAACTTTAAGAAATAAAATATATTATTTTACAAATGTTAAGAGGCAAAATGATATTTTTATAAACATTAAGAGGTAATTTAAATTTTTTGATAAACGTTCGAGGATAAATTATACTTTTTACCTTTTACTAGTCACAACACTAAACACTCTGCAGCTTAGAGATAATGACTATTTTTTAATTAAAATTGATAATAGAGACAAGGTTTAATTACTGTAGACTAAATTATAAAATTTATTTTTCATTTTAAAGATTATAACATATTATTATAAAATATTTTAATTACCAATATCAATTTTATAATAGATGACTAATGCAAATGCTAAAATGATGATATTTTATCAACTTTTAATATTTTGATATATTGTAAGTTTAATCAATCATCTATTAAATAAATAATGAAAATTTGTTAACTACTAGTTTTTTGGCATATCTTTTATCAATTTCATTAATCATTTAGTACTAAAGATGTCAAAAATATTGAGTGATAGTTAAATTAAAAAAATAAAAGAAAATTTTTAAAAATGTGAAAATTAAAATGAAAATATCATATGTAATTAACCCATCTTTTAGTATTTTTATCAGAATTTTATCATAGTTTATTTTATATTTTACAATTATTTTTATCATTATAAGAGTTTTTTTAATTATCAGATATTTTAACTATCACTATATCTGACATCAATTTATTATAATAGATGACTAATGAAAAAGCTAAAGAATGCCAAACTAACGATATATTATCAACTTTTTAAATTTTTTTATCTATTGTCGCTTTGTAAATTTTATTAATCATCTATTAACATAAATAATAAAACAATGAAAAATTTTCAGCACTAGTTTTTTTTCATGTCTTTTACTGATCTCACTGAAAGAGAGATCAGACGTAATTAACACTTAAAAACAATTATTTAATATATTTTTTGATAACATCTTTTTGATCTCCAGAATAAGGATCACATTAATGTGACTTTAAACTGCTAGGTTACGCAGATACAGATCCATACAGGACTTGACAATGAGAACTCATACATATTGGCTGGGCATGAGCAAGAAATTCAACAAGAAACAGAAGCTGACTTAAATGCTCTCCGTCGACTTCTACTTTTATCAAGAATTCATTGATGTACTTCGATAAAAAGCTTGAAGACGACACCTGTAAGGGAAAGCGAAGTATCGGTGATTGCCAGGTAGTTAGAAGAAACCTTTATCACAGCCACAGGTGCCATCCAGCGTCTTTAGTAGGTCTATCTATGGGACCTGCTGACATTATTTGCATCACCAACCTCCAGTAACAATGAGATATTGAGTTATATAACACACACTGTGGATCTCTAAGATCATATACATGATGATCTCCTGCTGCATGACCCATCAACGTTAGAAAGCGAACCATGGAGATTGAGGCCTTCTGATGTTTACAAGCTCATTTACTGTAATAAGGAAATTGCACCACGATCTTCCATTTCAATAAATCCTGGATCAACCCAAAACTCTATGTAATGGTAGGAACAAGCTCACCTTTCTGACTTTCTGATCACCAAATAGTTTCACTTCCATGTTCAACAAAGCAGAAACGTATGCAAGAATGCCACCAAAAAGATTTCGTTGGTATGGACAAAGCATTATATCCTGGATTTGCTTTATGCTTCAGGATAGTTCTGACGAGGAATCACCAAAAATGGAAGTCTTTGCAATGAAATCCTCACAACAGCTTTAAATGTTGATCTACTTTAGAAGGAAATGGAAAAGTACATATCTTGGCCGTAACTTTCAGTTTCATGCATAAATTTGGAGTAAAAGTGATGTGGGTAAGTAGCATGTATGTAGTAATGTATGTCCTTCTTCGGTATTACTACCATTTTCTTTTTTATTTCTTATTTTTAAAAGTATAAAAATTAATAAAAATAGTACAAAAATAAAAAAAAAACATATTAATACAGTATAAAAATTTATAAAATAATATAAAAATCAATAATAATATCACATAAATCAATATACATATACAAAAATAAAATTAAAAATTAAAAATTAAAAATAATATCAAACGTGCTATATATTAAACTGGAAGAAAGTAAAACCTAAGGCGAGAAAAGGAAAACACAGAAAGAAAAATGGATGGAGGAATATGGAACCCACTGTTCCAGCTCATTTCACATGGAGAGTAATGGAAGTAATGCAATCACCTTTTTTTTTTTTTTTTTGGTATGAAGAAAAGGGGGAATTGTGATCTTCAACTTTCCTTTCTCTTATTCTGGACCTTACCATTTCAGGAGAGAAAAACTTTATCAGGCTAGTTATTTGAGAAAAAAGATCGTCTATCAAAATTAAAAGAAGTGCATAATCTCTCAATTAATTTAGAAAAAGGTATAATCTTCTTGAGTATTAGTTCATTTGATTGCTTTTCATTTTGTTTTTGTTACATTAGGACAAAACTTTAGGGTTTAGGTTCAAGGCATAAAAGCTACTTCCTAGCCTAGAATAAAATATATCTTTGGAGATATACTCCATTTTAGTCCACAACTTTTTTTTCTCTATCTTCTCTTTTGTCCAACTAATTAACTCCTCTTTCGCTTGGAATATGCAAAAGTGTAACAGTTCAATTCACCCGTATATAAATATTGTCTATTTTAGAGCGAAAATCTCTTATCCAATTATTATTTTTACGATTATACTTTTAAAACCTCTCTTAAAATGCGTTTATGATAAAAAAAGATGTTCAGTCTCTTATAATGCGATATATCGTCTCCAATTAATATAGGACTCTCACAAAATCTTGTAGATGTAAATAATTTCTAGGTGGAAACTCCTCTGCTTACCCCAATGACCATACTAACATGTCGTCCTTTTCTATCCAACTTCTTAATCCCGCACCATAAGCCCTAATATCGCATCCACCTTCTTGTATTAGCCCTTCTTGTTGCTGATGATAATATGTTTTGGTATTATAATAGAAGCAAGAGGCCTAGTATGGGAAATTCATAACCTGGAATTATTGGTTTTTGAGGCTGAAAATGAACTATAAACTGTGTCTACAGGGAAATGATGTGAGAAAAATGGTAGCTTGAACTCTCAGTGCTGTTCTGTGTAGTATCGTACTGGAGAATTTGATTGGTAGTCATAAAGAAACAACGAAGTACTGGCTAGCTGATAGACATGTTCATTCACCACAGCCTTTATAGGGAAACTCCATCTGAATTCCCCTCTGATATGGCTTATCATCGAGCCCCTGATTGGGACATGATAATTTAAAGATCTTCCAGTGGTGGAACTTGATCAGAAACAACCTGTGCCCACAAGTACTCCTACCATGGCCACCAAAAAGAAGGAGCTTCTGTCCTCTGCAATGAAAAGAACCAGTGAATGGTTTTAACGCTTATCTTTCTGTTTCATCATTTTCCCCTTTAAAATTTTCGAGGCTCTTGTTTATGCTATCTATACTACTGGTTACTTAACAATAGAGCTCTAACCATGCAGTTTTGCAGGATATTCTCTCAGGAAATACCCAGCGACGTTACAGTTCATGCTGGAGGAGCGTCTTTTACATTGCATAAGGTGTGAGTCCATCCTGTCTAGTATTTCCTGGTCTAAATAATCACAGAGAGCTCGAAGAGAACGGTAGAAAGATATTCATTAGGTGTAACATTGTGCACAGAAATTTTTTTAATATCCTCAACTCCCATTATGAAGCAATGCTACGCAGCTTAAAGAATCTGAGTCTTTTAAGTTAGTAAGCCTTGACTGATCTTTTAATTTACTCCTAATTCAACTGCAGTTTCCATTGGTCTCCAAATGTGGATACATAAGAAAACTGGTATCAGAATCTAGTGATTCTGATCTCTCTGAGATCCAAATTCCTGACATTCCTGGTGGAGCAGAAGCATTTGAACTTGCAGCAAAGTTCTGCTATGGAATCAACTTTGAAATAAGTACGGAAAACATCGCCATGCTTCGATGCGTGGCAGAGTATCTAGAGATGACAGAGGAATATGCAGTTGGAAATTTAGTGGCAAGAGCTGAAGCATATTTGAATGAAGTGGCACTAAAGAGCCTTACTGGGGCAGTTTCTGTCTTGCATCTATCAGAAAGCCTCATTCCATTGGCGGAGAAAGTGAAATTGGTGAGCAGATGCATAGATGCAATAGCCTTTCTAGCCTGCAAAGAGAGTCAATTTTCCACATCAGGGAGATCAGATGAAAGCAGTGAGGGAGTAATTTCTTCGATGGCGTGTCAGCCAAAGACTGTAGTTGATTGGTGGGCTGAAGATTTATCTGTTCTCAGAATTGATATGTTCCAAAGGGTTTTGATTGCTATGATGGCAAGAGGATTTAAACAATATGGCCTTGGACCTATTCTTATGCTCTATGCACAGAAATCTCTTCGAGGTTTGGTGAGATATCAACCTGAAAACCTGATTTGATTCAATGATGTTGTTCTTTTGTTCATTTCTTTCTTTCTGGAGCAGGAAACGTTGGGAAAGGGAAGGAAGAAGATTGAACCACAACAGGAGCACGAGAAGAGGGTTGTCTTAGAGACAATAGTTAGTCTTCTGCCAAAAGAGAAAAATGCATTGTCTGTTAGTTTCCTTTCCATGCTGCTCAGAGCTGCGATATACCTCGAGACGACCATTGCTTGCCGGCTCGATCTGGAGAAGAGGATGGCCTTACAATTAGCACAAGCTGTCTTGGACGATGTGCTGATCCCTTCCTATTCATTCACAGGAGATACGTTGTTTGATGTGGACACAGTTCAGAGAATAATGATGAATTATCTTGAGTACGAAGTGGATGGACACCAATTCGGCTGCCGATCACATAATGATTATGTTTCATCGATGCCTAATGATATGGAGCGAGTTGGCAAGTTGATGGAAAACTATCTAGCAGAAATAGCTTCTGATCGTAACTTGTCTGTTACTAAATTCATTGGCATTGCTGAACTTATACCAGAACAATCAAGAGTAATAGATGATGGAATGTACAGAGCCATAGATATCTATCTCAAGGTGCATTCTCTTTTACATGAATCCCCTTCTTCTGCATGACTAGAAACACGGTTTTGATATGTTTCGCATAATACAGTATATTCGAACACAATGCTGAAATTCCAAAACTTTGAGACGTTGAAGCCTGAAAACCACTTTGTGTAATAAAAGAAGGTTAAGAGAGCAACTTCTTCAGGCTTTAGGCGAGCTTAGTGGAGCATGAATTCTTAAATTATGAACATAAAAGATACTAAGTTACTTTTTCAGCATAAACTTCTGTGATAGTGATCGTTATACATCTCTTTTAGAGGATTTACATTAACGTAAGTTCCAACTTTTGATCAATAGGCTCATCCTGCTTTAAGTGACTTGGAGAGGAAGAAAGTCAGCAGTTTGATGGATTGCCAGAATCTATCCCGAGAGGCCTGCGCACATGCTGCTCAGAACGACCGCCTTCCTGTACAAACCATGGTTCAAGTGCTTTACCACGAGCAACAACGACTTAAAGATGCTATGAATGGTGGTCTCACAGGTGGAGATTCCCCTGTTCTTTCTTCTAAACTGAGTTCATACCCCAATGACATAGGTTCTGATGAACTCTCAATCTTGAAAAGAGAGAACCAAGACTTGAAATTGGAACTAGTGAAAATGAAGATGAAGTTGAGAAAAATCGAGAATTCTACAAACAGAACTGCTGTAGGCAGCCCAATGTCACCTTCTGAAAAACCTCCTTTGCCCAGAAAGTCATTCATAGACTCCGTCTCAAAAAAGCTTGGTAGGCTTTATCCTTTTGCTCGTGCTGATGGAGTCACCCCCTCCAATTCCAAACCCAAAACAAAACGAAGCAAAGACCGAAGGCATTCCATATCCTGAATCATGAGTTTACTTCTTGAATTTGCTGTTTGTTGATGTTTCATTTCATTGTTTACCTCTGTGTGTCTCTTTCTTCTGTGTGGAATCACTGTAAATATTAGTCTCACCCCATTTGCTGTGTGATGGGCTGATTCAGAGGATGATGGATTACAGAACTTATATAATTGTAGAGTCTCTCCCCTCAAAACGGTTCTAGTTAATAACTGGCCCAAGATTGTCGAGAATGAAACTTGTGTATGTGAGTTGCTGATCTAATAACAAATTTCATAGTTTTGAAGATCGTATAAATAATATGATTAGAATAATATCTGTTAAAAAGGTTGAAAGTTTATTAGAAATCATGATTCCTTAATAGATTTTTATCATACAACACTAAACTACACCAATCTCTATTACACCCTATTACAATACTATTTAAATTAACAATAAGTAAAAATGATATCTAAAGAATACATCAATTATGTTAAAATAAACACATTGTAGTAGGCTACAAATTCAATGGATAGGCTTAGGTGAGATTAATTAATAAATTCAAAGGCTCATAATAAAGTTAGTAATATAATGTTTATTTCATAAGAAAATCAAATGTCACATACACATATTTAAGATGAAATGGTTATTATATTATGTTAGTTTAGTTTAATTAATTCAACATTCTTTTACTTAGATAGCATAATTATAGTAAACTAATCATACATAATGAATGCATCGATAGGATGTATGATGGTATATAATTAGGTGCTTTTAATCCAAAAGCATAACATTAACATTATTATGGATTTAGCATAAATAAATATCATTAATTTATCACTCATCAGAAATATACAGTTATATAATATTATATTTAGTGATAAATATCTATAATGTGTTTGTACTATACAAAATTCAAACATTCCTAATAAAACATGCTTAAAACAAAAATTCTCACTGAAACAAAGAAAAGTATGTTCTTAACATGCTTATATTGGAGACATATTCCTGAAAAATATAGATAGATAAGCTTTTAGTTAGTGACCTGCTAGTATGCTACTCGTAGGTATGTACTTAATTATAATTAGAGACTCTACAATTTTATCTTGAATAAAATAGAACTTAACATGAATATACTTAGAGGGAGAAGTACTTTTATTATTTCAAGAGAAAGATATAACTATAGAATTGTCACAAAATAATTATAGTGGCCTTGATATAAAGTCCACAACTCCTAATATTGAAATAAAATTTTGTAGGTATACTATATGACAGTTATGTCACATCCTTTGTCTTTATGGTCGAAGAAATTGTAAATGTTTGTTTGACACTTTTCCACATAGTAGCTCCTCATGTCATTATAAAAATGCATTTAAAAGTAGATTTCTTATTATCCATATAGCCTACATAATTGGAATCATTAAAACTAACTACTTCAAGAGTTTCGGTATTCCAATATGTCAATATAAGATCCTTAGTACCCTAAAGATATCTTAGGACTTGTTTAGCTGCTTGCTAATGACTTTGTCCAGAATTGTTCAAGTATCTATCAAGCACAATTATAATAAAGGGAATATCAAGGTGTGTACACATTTGAGCATAGATCAAGTTGCTAATAACTAAAGCATAAGGGATTGCTTTCATTTGATCTATTTATGTCAACATTACTAAGAGGACATTGGGTCTTAAAGAACTTGTCAACCTTCATAATTGGAGTCTTTATAGGAGAAAAATACTACATGTTAAACCTCTTTAAAATATGATCAATATAAGTGCCTTAAGACAAGATGAGAACATCATTTACTCTATTATAAAAAAAAGCTGTATACCTAAAATATACAATGTCTCGTCAAAATTCTTTATGTCAAAATGGTCAAACAATAATTATTTTGTCTTAATTGACATATCAACATCATTAGTAATGAATCAGATATTATCAACATATAAAACTAAAAATATGTACTTATCAATATATAAAACCAAAAATATGTACTTACTCCCACTAACCTTTATATATATACATTGATTAACAATATTTTTCTTGAAACTATTATTAGTGATAATTCCATCAAACTTAATATAACATTGCCTTTAAGCTTGTTTTAACCTATAGATTGACTTATAAAGCTTAGAAACCTTGTTTTCTTTCCTAACTATCTCAAAACCAATGGGTTGAGTCATGTAAATATCATCTTTTAATTCTTCATTTAAGAAAGTTTTTTTCAGTACCATTTGATGAAGATTACAATGAGTTATAATTGTCATACTAATTCGTAAAGAATCCTTAGTGGAAATAGAGGAGAAGATCTTTTTATAGTCAATACTTTTTGTTGATTATATCCTTTACCTATTAGCCTCGCTTTATATCTCTTATATTAACCTTTGGCATCATACTTAGTCTTAAAAACCCATTTGCATTAAATGGGCTTACAACCTTTTAGTAATTTTATTAAACTTCACACTTTATTTAGTAACATAGAATTCATCTCATCATTTATAAAATCTATCCAAAATTTAGACTAACGACCAAAGATGACTTTAATGTATGTAATTGGATGTGAAATGTCACTGATGTCATATTCATATTCTTATAAGTATAATATATAATCATCCGATATTAGGTTTTAATGATCTCCGTAAATGCACATCTTTAGTAGCTACATCTAGAACCTCTTATGTTACATGCTCTATGGATTTATCTTAAATGGCTATTGGATGTTGGTCAACTATAGGACCAAGTACTGAAGCGAAAGCGGCAATTACATGAATAATGATTGGGATTTCTCATAACATAATTTCTTTAAGTCCTTAGCTTATACCAATATTGTCTTCAAAATAAATAACATAATCTAATTCAATAACCTTGATGGTATGTGATGGATAATAGAATTTAGAGCCCCTTGATCCCACACAATAACTAATAAAGTAGCTTTAATTGTCTCAATATCAAGTTTCTTATATTTCGATTTATAGGGTCTCACTTCTGCTTTACAACCTCAAACACTAAAGTGACACAAAGTGGGTTTCTTCTATTACTACAACTCATGAGGAGCCTTAAGAATAGATTTACTGAACACTTAATTCAAAATCTAAGTTAAAACTTTCAATTAATCACCCTATAAAAACTCTAGTGAGAAAGAGTTCATCAATATACATCACATCATGTCAAGAAGTGTATGATTTCTCGTTTTTGCAACTCCATTTTGTTGAAATATACCAGGCATTGTATATTGAATATTAATGCCACATTCATATAGGTATGTTGAAAATGGTTTAATATTACGTCTTGTCTTATCATATTTGCCATAATACTCACCACCTTTGTCAAAATGAACTACTTTGATCTTTTTCCCTTATTAAAGTTCCACTTTTACTTAAATACTTTAAAGGCTTCTAAAGAATCAGACTTTTTACAGATGAATTTAGAAAACTATAATAGCAAAAATTATCAATGAAAGTGATAAATATTTATAACTATTTGTAGTAAGAGAATTAAAATGCCCACAAGTATCAGTATAAATTAACCCAAGTAGATCTTTGTGCCTATCGACTTTAGTTTTTCTAGCCTTAGCATTCAACTTTCCTTTAATGTAGTCAACACAAGTATCAAAATATGAAAATTGTAAAGTCATGTAGAATCTCATCCTTCATCAATCTTTCCATTCTTTACCTAGAAATACGGCCTAATTGCTTGTATCATAAAATGGACAATTTTTCATTCAACTTCGACCTTTTTATGGAAGCAATAGTATTAATAAAATAAGAAGTAGTAAGAAGAGGCACATCGACCAAATCAAACATGTAAAGATTACCACTCAAAATTTAATTTTCAATTAAAATAGAGTCATGATATAAAGTCACTTTTCCATATTCAAAAAGAAAACTATAACTATTTATGTACAAAATAGATATTAAAACTAAATTCCTTCTAATTTAAGGTATGTAAACAACTTCATATAAATATAAAAAATGTCTCGTAGTAAATTGCAACTTTGTTCCTAAAAAAATCAACTTTGGTTTTTATACCGTCTCCTATATATTCATACTGCTCCACACTAGTTGGATTTCTTTTGTTTGCAATCTCTTATAAGAAATTGGTAAGATAAGTTGTAGCTCTATTATCCAACCACAAAGTATTAGAAGGCACATCAATGATATTGAATTCTAAGCAAACCATCACTAAGAGATTTTCTCTCTTTCTAATTTAACTTGAAGCTCCTGTACTATACCTTTTTATGCCTAAACTTCTACCAGCAATTACATTTTCCCTTGAAGCATTTAATCTTAGAAATATTGGAAGCTAAGATTGTTCTTTACCCATTCCCTTTATTGTCCGTATTATGTTTCTTGACAGGCTTATTATTATTATTATTCTTTATTGGAGATTTCCTTTTTTTTAATAATTGTAATTTTGATTTATAACCATTGCCACACTTCATGCCCATCCTTTTTTAATGTCATCCTCCTCTTTAGCAAAAATGGTAGTAATCTCTTTTATGGTTTTTTACTCTTTTTGAGAATTATAACTTGGCCTAATGGAGTCAAATTGAGATAGAAGACATCCCATGATAAACCACACAATATATTTCTCATCAAGCTCCATACCAATTGTCGTAATCTTATGATAACAAGTCACAATCTCGTCAATATGCTTTCTAATTCCGCTAATACTATTATAACTATGAAATGTAAAGTGCTCAAGAGTTCATTCTTTTCATTCTTAGAGAACTTTTTGTACTTTTTGTTAAAGACTTTAAAAAATTCCTTAGCATTCTTAGATTTTAAAGTACTATCATATATAGGGTCCTCCATGTAATACCACGTGATTATAAAAAAAACACCAATTCCAATAACTTCCATTCATCATAAAGCTTCTTATTATTAATAAAAGCCTCATTATTAGGTATAGGAGGGGAGTCTTCTCTTCAGACCATATCAAATCTTATGATGGTTAAGTTTATCATGAGAGATTTAACCTATTATTTTTTATTAGTCTCATTAAACTTCAAAATGACAGAGAATTAAGAACTACTCAAAACTAGAAAAAAAAAATCGTAAGAGCAATATTAATATGCATGTAATACAAGATTATGCTATTTGCTCTTTTTCTAACTTTCTCAAAATGATCCATAAAAAGTAATCATCGAATGCTAAAGCCCATTGATTAAAAAAAAACACCCATTCATAAGTAAGAGCAATATATTAAATATCACAATCAAATGTATTAATTGACTATTGATAGGATAGTAAAATTTTGTTGATTCATAGCATTCAATATATTCTATTTACCGGTCTATGCATCCTATAAAATAATGAACTTATCAATAGGATAATTTTATTGCAAGTATGGATCTTAGAAAAAATTATTTAATATTGAAAGAAATTAATATTGACAAAAAAATATTTGAATATCTAAACTTACGAGAGGCAATTTCATAAGCATATAATATTTAATTATATTAATAATATGGTAAGAAATACAAAAAAATTAAATAAAAGATAACTAGTCAAAAAGCACATAAAGTTATCCAAAATATGACTAAGTTATCATGTAATTGGATCAAACATGTAATTTAATTACAAAAAAATTATGTCAAAAAACCCTTAAAATAATAACAACATAATTTTAATATTTAATATTTTAATAATAATAATAATAATAATAATAATAATAATAATAATAATAATACAAATGTTAATATAAAAATAGGGGTGTAACTGTAAATACAAAGCAATGGTAGATTTGTAAATAAGCTTAATAAGCATAACTAAAAATAAATTGTAATGGTAAATTATAAATAACTTGAGATGGCAAAATTGTAAATAATTATAGGGACAAAACTGTAAATAGTATGAGATGGTAGAATTATTAATAAGTTGTAATGGTAAAATTATAAATAATATGGGATAACAAAATTGTAAATACTTGATCTTCAATCTCTAAATTGGATCAAATGACTCGTGAGTTATCTATAACCTAACCCGACTACATCTAATTACCAGGAAAGTCATTTTCAACCATTTTATAGGGTTTTACTCTTCTTTTGAAAATTAAGTGATCTATAGAATCCATTTTAATAAAATCCATCCAAAAAAGAGATTAAAGAACATAAGGTTTTAGCCATGGATGGAAATTTTAAAATTTCATCTATTTTAATAATTTTTGTTCCAAAATTTTGCCTAAAACACATATTAATGCTTGTATGAACAACATATAAAATATTTATAGCCAGAAAAACAATATACCCATTACTAACAAGAGTTTATAAAAAATTAGTATAAAATAATATGAAAATTAAAAATAATAATAAGAATGAAGGATAAAAAATAATAATTTTTAAACTTATGGATCTGGCTCCGATACCAATTGTTAGAAATTTTAAATAAAGATAATAACAATATTTTAAAACTTTAAAGTATATATAAATAATATGTTTAGAATAATATCTATTAAAGATGTCGAAAGTTGATTGGAAGTCATTAAGTGTGTGGTAAAGATTAGTGAATTGAATTTAATAAACCCTAGATTTTTTATTTTCTATTATGGTTTAGTCTTGTGTGGCAGCAATTTATTAAGAAGTCATGATTTCCAATTAACTTTTAACACCTTTAATAAGTATTGTTCTAATCATATTATTTTTAAAATTTTTAAGATAGTTTGTATACAGACTTGATAATTTAGTACGTATTTAGAATGTTTTGTGTGCATATGTGATTGGTTTGTAGGTATTTTGGATTGTCTATGTGTAAACCTAACTGTTGTACATATTTTAGATGGTTTGTGCGTATACTTGGCTGTTTACTAGATATTTTGGATACTTTGGTATGATCTAATAAAATTTAGAGCATGAACACAAAACCAATTTATAACACTATAAGTTGATGTAATCATCTAACAAGAACAATTGTTCTTATAATTTTGAACCCAGTGGTAATGACACAAATTTTTATCTTTAATGGATGATAATAACACTAATACTTGCCTTGTACTTTGTTTTTCTATGATCTCAATTTCTCTTATTCTACTTGTATAATTATTTTGCACATTCATTTTCCATGTTATTGTGTAGTTGCTTTAGATACTTGACATTATCTTTAAACATGGAAACTTTGTCCATCTAAAATAGGGAACTCACATGTCAAAATGGACAACCTTGGAAGTTACTTGCTAATAAACAAGGATATTCATAGGTTAAATTTGCAATATATTTTATTCCAAAAATTATAGCATATATAATAGATAACAATGTGTTTTCCATTCCTATCTGAACTTGTTCCTCGTATATTTAGTTAAAAATTTAAGAAAGTATAACTAGTTTTGCTAATGGAAACATAGCAAAAGAGCATCGAAGATTTTAACAAAATTTCTTTTCTTACCATGATAGGAATCTAACAATGATCTATGATTTATCAACTGGCATGGCATGCTATGGCATTTTTGACTTACTGTCTTCTTTCATAAATAACGGCACATATTATAGTATCTTTCTTGCTTCTCTCTTCTCGTCTCATATTAATATATGGGAAACTACAATTTACATGGAATGATGAAAATAATGTAAGGAAGAATTCAGATGCATATGTAGGCTAGGCAGTTAAAAAAAAGAGCAATTATAACTCCCGCTTCATAAGAATAATGTCATCATAACAATTGAACATTGCACAATCATTTTGAACATAAAATAACTTGTTATTATAAGCATTCAAAATTACATTAAATGAACAAATGGTACATCTTGTAGTATGCATACAAAACATAGCACATTGATCCTATACTATGTATATAAAACATAGCATAATGAACTTGTAGACTGATTTTTTTATGTCTAAACCTACCAATAATAATTTTTTTCTACAATCACAAGAAATACAATAATCAAAATTTTTGTTTTTTCCTTGTGCATTTTTTTCTTCTTCCAGCTTCTTTATCTTCTTCAATAAACCAGAGATGATACTTAAAGATCTTTCAAACATTGGGGGTCATTACATTAAAAAAACCGTCAACATCTACTTTGAAATGTAACAAGTAATATACCAAGTAAGTAAAATCAATAATATTAATAGTCAACAATATCAAAAGACAACTCACTCATGTATAGCAAAGGAAATAAAGTATCTTCTAGGATTTATTTTAGTCTATAATGTTTGCATGACACTAACTATGCTACAAAAACATAAATTTTTTTGATCTAATAGAATCAACAAACTTGCATCTATAATTCAACTTATAGTTCTACCAGACTTTGCTTTCTTGGGAGTTTTGATTTGTTATTAAGTTACAGTGAAGCATTGTGAGCATTTGTCTCATCTAATGTTGGCCCTTAAAGTATCGTCTTAAACTTTTTAGTTTAATTATATAAAGTATCTAATTGGAGAAGAAATAAGAAATTGGAAAAATTTTGTAGCCCCTTACCTTATTAATAAATTAGAACTGCAACTTATGATGCTTGAAAAATAATTCAATGGTCATGAACAAATCAACGTAAGATTCAATCAAAGTTAGAAATAGGTTGGCATTATGTTAAACTTATTAAAGAGGCCTATTTTATTAGGATAAAGAGAACCAATCACTTCAAAATTATGCATATCAACATAATTTTAATCATACCAAACACGACCAATTAATTGAATCTATGACATTTCAAGAGTTAACTAGATTACCCCCCAGTCTTAGCTACTAACCTTAATACGAATCTAAAGAGACTAGAAGAGCACTAAGAAGAGTGAGATGTGAGCTACAATCACTAACGGGAGTCGAAAACAACTAGTAAAATAAAGAGGATTAAAAAAAGGAATTTTTATCAAATAGGTTACAAGTATACAAATATAGACTTTAAATTTATTCATATTGCTATCTTAAATCCCATGAAATCTGAAACTAAATCTATAAAAAAAAACAACAACTTATATCTCAACAACTAAATCTGAAAATACCAATCACTAACTTTAAAAATAGATACATGCTAATTATATAACTAAATCTAAAAGATTATGCCTCACAGAAACAACTGCCATGTGTGAAAAGTTTATTCTAACGTGGCCCCCACATTAGCATCGTTAACGATTTTGTTAATGTCAAGCCATTTTTGCAACAAAAAATAAAAAATAAAGTTTGAGCATTTGATTGTCACTTTTTAAAGTTCTAGCTATTATTATAAAATTGACTAAAGTTCTGGATTTTTTTGTAATTTGCCCTAAAAAATATTTGAATGTCTAGACTTATGAAATACAAGTTTATAAGCATATAATATTTAATTATATCTAAAACATGATAAGAAATATGATAAAATTCTATACTAAAAAGAGATAACTAGTTAGAAAACACATAAAATTATCTAAAATATAGCTAAGTTATCATATGATTGGATAAAACATATAATTGAATTATAAAAAAATTATGCTAAGAAACAAAAAAAAACATAATTTTAATATTTAATATTTTAAACACTATCATTATTATTATTAATTACAAAACTATAAATTTACAAACAAGGACAAAGTTGTAAATTTACAAATAGGGGTATAACTATAAATACAAAGCAATGACAGATTTGCAAATAAGCTAAAAAGGCATAATTATAAATAAAGTGTAATGGTAAAACTATAAATAACTTAAGATGGTAGAATTGAAAATAAATTGTACTAATAAAATTGTAAATAACATAACATGATAGAATTATAAATAAGCTTTAATAACAAAACTATAAATAACATGAGATGATAGAATTGTAAGTACTTCATCTTCAACCTGTGAATTGGGTCAAACGACTTATGGTTATCCATAACCTAAGTCAACTGCATCTAACCATTGAGAAAATCGTTTTCAACTATCTCAAAAGATTTTACTCCTCTTTTTAAGATTAAGTGATATATATGATCTATTTTAATGAAAATCTACCCAAATGGAAATCAAAGAGCATAAGGTTTTAGTCGTGGATGGAACTTCAAAAAACTCATTTATTCCAACAATTTTTGTTCCAAAGTCTTACTTAAAACACATATTAATGCGTGTATAAACAACATATGAAGTACTTATGCCTAGAAAAAAAGCAATATATCCATTACTAATAAGACTTCATAAAAAGAGGTATATAATAATAATAATAATAGTAAAGAAAAAATAATAGCTTCTAAACTTATGGATCTACCTTTGATATCAAATGTTTGAAATTTTTAACAAAGATAATAATAAGATTTCATAACTTTGAAGATGTATAAACATTATGATTAGAACAATACCTGTTAAAGATGTTAAAAGTTAATTGGAAGTTATTGTGTGTGTAATAAAGGTTAGAGAATTGAATTCAACGAACCCTAGATTTCCTATTTTCTATTGTGGTTTGGTCTTATGTGGCTTCAATCTAGTGAGGAATCATAACTTCCAATCAATTTTTAACACCTTTAGTAGGTATAATTCTAATCATATTGTTTTTTTATTTTTTGGATGATCCATGTACAAACCCAATAGTTTAGTGCATATTTAGGATGGTATATATGCATATATGACAAGTTTTTAGGTATTTTAGAATGTCTATATACAGACCTAACTATCGTATATATTTTGGATGGTCTATGCACATACTTGGCTATTTAGTATATATTTTGGATAATTTGATATGATCTAACAAAATTTATAGTAGGAACGCATCACCAATATATAGCACTATAGGTTTGATGCAATCACCTAATAAGAATAATTGTTTTTTTAATTTCAACCCTAGTGGCAATGCCACAAATGTTTATCTCTAATGGATGATAATGGAATTGATACCTGCCTTGTGCTTTGTTTTTCTATGATCTTAATTTCTCTTATTCTACTTTATTCTACTTGTACAATTATTTTCAATACACATTCATTTTCCGTGCTACGGTGTAGTTGTTTTAGGTAATTGATAGCATCTCTAAGCATAAAAACTTTGTCCATTTAAAATAGGAAACTCATGTAGTTAAAATATACAAACTTGGAAGTTAGTTGCTAATAAATAAGGATATTCATAGGTGGAATTTGCAACCTTTTTTATTTTAGGAACTATAACAGATATAATAAGTAACAACTTCCCATTTTTAACTGAACTTGATCCTTGTAGCTTTAGGCTTTACAAAGGGCTAAGCCTTTGCTTTTGGTCAGCTGTTCCCAAGGAGTCTCTAAGAAGATGTGGCCAAACAAGGATCTTCCCATCTGTCCACCAAAGCAGACAAAGTCAAGCAGCTAGTTTAGGACTCCATTTGCTAGCCTCACAGATAATTTCATTACTCTCACAAGTAAGATCGCATCCCTCATTACGAACTTGTACACATGCTTCTACAGCTACTCGATTAACTATCACACTAGGATCGAGAAATTCAGGCATGTGTGTTGGCCATTAACAAAGGGCAATGACAATAAGGTGCAAAGCAATTAGCCCTTATTGGTAAAGTACCCCTCCTCCTATTTAGGGGGTTAAGGCAAGAAATGGCTTAATGAATCACCACGCACTGACCCCATTCACTTGCAAGAGCTCATGGCTATCCCTTGGATCTGGTTTGAGCATTTCAAAACCATCGAAATAATTCATATGGGCTATATTGACAGGCTCAATTTTCTTCCACTTGAGTAAACTGACTTGTGCCATAAGTATTTTTCTTAACCATAAAGCATATCTTTTTACACCAATTAATAGAACATGGATCCCCTTCGAAGATCAAGAGGTCATTACACCCCTTGTCACCATTGCATCTTTTTTACAAACTTTCTTAAAGGTGCAAATGTGGGGAAGGCGGCTAGCCTTTATATATGAATCTTGGCTAGCCTTTATATATGAATCTAACTCTATCAATTCCTTTTGAATAAAGGGCTTAGCGATCTACAACCGAGTATAAATTTAAAGTAAAGGTACTTCGTTCATTCCTGAGTCGATAATAGAAACCCTTTCCTACGATACAAAGTATGGAACCTTAAGCATCTACTTTAATAGGGAGTTGACTCACTAATGATGTATTACTCTATCGTTTAGGTGGCTATAGAATGGCACATCAACTTACTCGCTTTTCGATAGTGACCAGTCTAACACTTCCCTCTAAAAATTAAATCCGCCACTCACTCCTTGGTTGATCTTCCATTCTCTTCCCTGAGTTCTATTAATTAAGAATTGTCTTTGATTATCTTGAAGGTTATTCCCTCCCCTACCCATTACTTAGACGAGTTAGCGAGACTCTTTCGAAATTCGTATAGAAAGAATGATTCAATCCCTTCCCTGAAAACAAAGGTTATATGAACAAACCTTGTGGATCTACATGAGGTGGAAGCTGAAGTAAAGTGTTGAGGCTGAGAAAACCAAATTGACTTTAATGTCTTACTAATATAAAAGAGATCGGAAAGAGGTAACGAAAACTCACTTTTACACCCATTTTCAAGTGGATGAGATCGGTAGTGGATTCTATTAGAGATATTGGAAGAAACGGCACATGTTATAGTGACTTACTATATACTATATTCTCATCTCATGTTAATATAAAGGAAGCTACAATTAACATGGAATGATAAAAATAATATAAGGAAGAATTTAGGCGCATGTGTAGGCTAGGTAGTTACAAAAAGGAGCAATTATAACTCTAGCTTCATAGTAATAATGTCATCATAACAATTAAACATTATAGTCATTTTTAACACAAAATAACTTATTCTTTTAGGTGTTTAAAATATAATTCCCAAATAAGTTGTACATCCTACAATCTATATACAAAACATAGCACATTAATCTTGCATTATGCATACAAAACATGGCATATTGATCTTACAGACTATTACGTCTATGTTTACTCTTACTAATAATAATTTTTTACTATAATTATAAATAATACAATAATCAAAAATTTTATATTTCCCTTCAACCTTTTTGTTTCTTATTCCAACTTTTTTTAAAATCTTCTTCAACATATTGGGGAAGATGTTCAAAGATCTTTTACATATTGGGGGATTGATCCACTAAAAAAACTAAGAACATTCACATTCAAATGTGATAAGTAATATAATAAGTAAGCAAAATCAGCAATATTAAAAATCATCAATATCAAGAGATAACCCACTCCACCTTTTAGCATGGGAAATAAAGTGTCTTCTATGATTCATTTTAGTCCATGATGTCTACATGACATTAACTACCCTACGAAAACAGAAGGTTTATTGATCCAATGGAATCGTCAAACTTACATCTATAATTCAAGTTGTAATTATACCAGACTTCACATTTTAAGAGTTTTGAGATGCTATTCAATTACAATAGAGCATTGTGAGCATTTGTATGGTCTAATGATGGCTCTTAAAATATCGTCCCAAACTTATTAATTTAATAGTATAAAGTATTTATCTACAGAAGAAATAAGAAGCTAGAAATTTCTACAACCCTTTACCTTACTAGGAAATTAGAACTGCAACTTATAATACTTGAGAAACAATTCAATGGTCATGAATGAATCAATGTAAGATTTAATCAAAATTAGAAATATGATGGCTTCATTAAAGAGATTCATTTTATTAAGATAATGAGAATCAATCACGTCAAATTATACACGTTAAAAAAAAATTAATCATATCAAACGTGATCAATAAGTTGAATATATGAAATTTTAAGATTTAACTAGATTAACCCCCATTCTTAATTACTAGCCTTAAGACAGATCTAAAGAGACCAGAAGAAAACTGAAGAGAATTGAGGAGACCGAGATACGAGCTATAATCACTACCAGAAGTCGAAGACAGCTTACGAGAGAGAGAGATTAGATTTTTAGGGGGAAGATAACAAATGGACAACAAGAAAAGAGGGGAGACAGCATACCTAGCCAAAGAATAAGAGAATTTTCACAGCAAATATAGCAAAATAGAGGAGAGCAAGATATGAGTTGTAATCGTTAGTAGAAGTTAAAGACAACTGACGATAGAGAAACATTAAATGTATAAGGAGAAGACAACAAATGGAAGATGAGAGAAGCAAGGATAAAGCATACCTAAATCGTGTGAGATATGGCCCAAAAGGTGAGAGGATTTCTACAACAAACACAACAAATTAAAAACCGGGGTAAATTTTAGGTGTGGGATAGGTGAAAATGAAAGAAAAGGGGTTAGGTTATTACATTTAGGTCGAGTCAAGTTACTTGTTGGGTGTCATGCACACGTGTGGCCATGTGGATGCTCATATGTCCGATTCTGTTAACTTCGTCAATATAAAACTAATGTCATTTAACTTTTTTCTTGAGTTTAGCGAATTTTAAAAGGTTGGTTACAAAATTAAAAATTTTTAAAAATTAGACACCAAACTAAAAAGACATCAAAAGGTCGATCACTTGTACATTTATTATCCTTTTTCCAGCAACCTTTTTCTCAAACACATCCTCACCGTACTTGAGCATTTGGTTCACTTTTTCTACCAACTTTATTTAATAAGCATTAACAGCATTTTCATAAAAGAATTTTCAAATTTTCATCAAAGATTTTGCAACTTGACAATTTATGCCCTTATAGTATCTTGATAACACATTTGAAGCAAATCTCAATGCTTCTTTTGACTTGGTGACTATTTCTAAGGCTTCACTTACAGTTTATTGAATGAACAAGAGAGCTTTATTGTCTTTCTTTCAATAGTTTCTATGAATCTCTATCATAACTCCTATTTCATTGTAACCTTTCTCTATTAACTCTCGCAAGTCTTAAGAGATGAAAAAAGTCTTCATTTTGGTGCTCCAAGCATCACATCCACCACCTTTGAAGAAAGGAATGAAAAGAATTGATGGATTGATAACTCACATTGTTATTGACTGTGAGAACTATGTTTTGGCTTTGATACTAGATGATAAAATAGGGAACCTATTAAGTGCCACAAGTTTCTCTCAAATATAATCAAAATAGAGAAGTTAAAAAAAAAAGAAAGGAATTTTTATCAAATAAGTTATAGACACACAAATATAGACTTTAAATTTATTTATATTACTATCCTGAATCCCATGAAATCTGAAACTAAATCTAAACAAAATAAAAACTTAAATCTCAACAACCAAATATGAAAATATCAGCCACTAACCTTAAAAATAGGACACATGCTAATTATATAACTAAATCTAAAAAATTCTGCATTATATTTAACAAATGAAACAACCACCAATATGAATCACTGAAACAGTTGCTTCCAATGATCAGTCTCGCAGGTCTATGAAACGTTTAGAGCAGGAGCAGAAGTTAATCTTAAACAGAGACTCACTATTCGGCCCATGAAATAGAAACAAGTTATTTTGTCAGGGAAATTTGGATCCCCCTCGCTATGGAGAATGGAGGCTCTGTAAAGGTTTCTGCGTGGTGAGTTATGAGAAATCATAAGTGCTTTCTCAACTTTCATATATGAATACTCGTGGTGGATCTATACCCATTAAGCGCACGTTACTCAATTCATAGACCAGGATGATTAAGAATGCAAAGTTCTTACATTTAGATGATTTTTACGCACAGAAATTTCAGAAAAAGTAAGGCAAGTCAAGATTTGGCATTTACTAATTGGATCTTAATTGGTTTGGCAAGCAACGGAATAACAAGATATTTTTACACAAGACACGCATCAAGCAAGAATCTAACCAGAAAAATCCACACATCAATTACGGAATTAGTGGATGGGAACAAGTCTAAAACGTTCTCATCATATTAAACGTCAAGCAGATATTTTTCAAGTCATGTTCAGACTCAAAACTTGGAAAAGCCAAGA
>JAOXYD010000136.1:3860028-3870631 GCA_028565735.1 Pinacopodium congolense | reverse complement strand
TGACAGCCTTCATACGTCTTCTAAGGCCCTGAAGATCGAGGGGAGCAATCTGCGGAATGTAATCAGCCAAGTTTGGAACTGCTGTTACTTGCATGACGTCGTGAATCACAGTTGTAAACCCTCTATCACCGAACTCCTTGTCTGTGTATTTCTTGCCAAAAACCATCCTGCAGCTGATGTTAGCACCAAGAGATGAGACATTTGCACTGAGATCAACAATAACTCGTTCATAAGAAGCATGTTTAATGTAATCAATCAAGAGATCAGTCTCTTCTTTTCTGAAGGACTTGAAGGAATTCACTTTAAGGTTGGTAAGCAACTCAAGAGTGAAAAGCTTGCGCATATTTCGCCAGTAAGGTCCATAAGGAGAAAAGGATATTGTCTTTGATTCGTAACCTATATACTTTGCGGCCTCAACTGGTGGTCTACTTGCAAACACAAGATCATGTGTCTTGAGGAACAACTCCGCCATCTTAGGAGACGACACAACAATGGTTGGTACGAGGCCTAGCCTCATGTACATGAGAGGACCATATTTTTTGGCTAGGCTATGCAATGCTCGCTGAGGATACTTTCCCAGCAAGTGAAGACAACCGATAATCGGCAACCCTTTTGGACCAGGAGGTAGTTTCCTAACCTTGCTATTTTTGTTTCCAAGCCATCCCCGAAAGATCAAAGCTAGTCCTATCAAGAACAGAGCAATTGTAACCCAAGCCATGGAATGGTATTATCTAACTTGATCTCCGCTGATCCTGCACAGAGGCTATAAGTAATGGACAAGACCGATTGTCAATTTCTAGATTAGAAGATGACTTTTTTGGAGTGATGGTCGCAGATCGTTATATATTACAAAAGCTCGTTAATTTACACCTATAGTGAAAGTGACGATGCAGTGTTTATCTGCTCTTTTAACTCTTTGTTCCGAAGGCCGTCTAGTTATTCCCTTTATAAAATCACCCGTATACCTTTTTTTCATATATTATAATGTGGTAGTTAATTTTATACAGTTATATGGGTTATTCATAAGTTTGTGGTCATTAAAAGCTACTAATTGCTAATTAGCTAATTGTACCCTTTAAGATAGCATCTTAATGTTGAAAAGCCCCATACGATAACAAGACAAAGCATAACACAAAGGTGAAAATCCCAATCTCAAAAGCCGGTTCATAATGCATCATAAAAATATATAATTTATTGTATAATTGAAGAAAATGACAATAAAACAAGATTTATTGCTTGTGGTTTGGGCTATAAGAACAGCCCAAGTGAAAATGGACATCGGATGGCATTTAAAGACTACTTTAATGTGTGGGTTAACATTGGGTCTAGGACCAAACTAGAATCATATATGCTCGATCCAATAATCTAAGTCTTGGGTTGATGATTAGGTTCATGGAGTTTAAGATGGATGGTAACTCAATAAATCTTAAGCTTAGAAACCCAAAAAAAGCCCGATCACCCATTCTTTCTTTTTTTTAATAGATCCTCTGATTAAATATAATTTACCCATATTTTCTAATTAAGTCTTCTTGAAAAAGACCTTAATTAACACAATAACTAAAACAATCTCGTTATTTAATATTTTTCTGTTAACATTTTTAACTTATGAATAACTAGAAATTAACAGGAAAAAAATTAGATTTACAATATTTTCTAAAAAAAATTTTAAACATAGAAATTGTTTTACTCAGAAAAAAAAGACTTGTGCAAATGTGTTCTTTAAAAGGAAATATTATAAGCAATATAAGTTCCATAATAACTATACAATTTTAAAATCGACAATGCAACTTCATTAAAGGTGAATCAATGCCAATTATATGTAATTTCTTAAATTAACATAGCCAAGTATTTAAGGGGATGTTTAGTTGGGTTGTAAGTTGTAATTTTTTGTTATAATTTTTGTATTTTTATATTAATTTTTTTTCAAATTTTATACTGTATTAATGTATTTTTTTCAATTATATTATTAAAAAAATAAGAAATCAAAATTAAAAACTAAAACTCAATTATACTTGATGGAAAATCACTTGATGACTGTATCAAGTATTGTATACAAAAACCAATATTAGGTAAACATTGGCTATATCCACTCAATAAAATTTTCTTGTGAAGAGAGACCTACAATGAGAATTATCTTATAAAAAATTAGAATTTTCAAATTATAAACTACAGGATTCATTATAATTGAGATCAATGCAAATACAATTGCAATAATGAATTCAAGAAATTTATACCTTGAAATAAAAGTCTAAATGTGAATTGTTAGGTAAAAAAACTAAAAGAAAAATAGGTACATAGACAAATGTCTTTCGTCATGATTAATAAATAAAATTATTCAAATACTCTTATGTATTGTACCAATTACGAATATCTACGGCCTATAGGAGATTGTACAACTAAGGGCTTATTTGGTATAGCTAGTGTTTTAAGTTTTGATTTTTTGTTTTGTTAAATACAGAAATTGAAAAAGACAACACACTAATACAGTATAAAAATTGATGACAAAACACAAAAATTAATATAAATATATAAAAATTACAATTAAAAATCACAATCAACAGTAATACCAAACGGCCCCTAAATATTATCTCTTACCATTTATAACTATTTAAGGACTTCATATACCAATAATCGACTGTACGGCTAAAGTGACCGATTTTAATAAAATAATAATAATATTATATTATAATATTATAATATAAATATATTTTTAGTAGTTATAAATGATTATGTATTGTTGGGCATGTAATTTTTCTCTTATGATAAAAGGTTTGCTTTACCTCTCAACGTTTTATAAATAGTTTAATTTACTCTTTAATATTTTAAAAGGTATTATTTTACTTCATAATATTTGTAAAATAGTACAAATTACCCCTTAAACCTTTATTAATTTGACTTTTTATCAATTAACTGTTAATTACATACATGTGACATGCTAACACGATAATATAGGACTCAAATATAATAATAATATGAATTTTAAATATATATATAATTATGATCCGATCCAAATTTGAAATAAATAAATACTAAAATAATTATTTTTTAAAGAACCCATATCAACATTATATTTAGTTCCTATATTACCATGTTAACATGTCATATGTACATACTTAATAATTGATTAACATAAAATAAATTTAGTAAAAGTTCACAAGGTAATTTGTACTATTTTATAAATGTTATGAGATAAAATAATTCCTCTTAAAACATTACAAGATAAATTAAACTATTTTACAAAAAAAAAAAAAGATTCTTCTTAAATTGTGAAGAGAGAAATTAAATCATTTATACCTTTTACCTTTTACCTACCCTTATCCAGCATATTTAATTTAGCTACAGATGAACCGTGAACATTTTCTTCCAAGAATATCCTGTACATGGGATTCGAACAAGAGTCACCAAAAGCCATGTTAAATGTACGACACAGCTAAAAAACAAACAAAGGGGTCCTAAAGAATCCCTGAACTGGACTTAAAATCACCAATATCCATGGGAAAAAAAAAAGCTTGTGAAAGTCATCATCTTGATCTGTAAAAGAAGACACTAAGCTCCTGACCGATGTTCCCTTCTGGGTCTATCAAATGAAAAGATTCAGCTTCAGATGACCCGCAAACTCTCTCAAACTTTCCTCTAAGGTACATGAGCCCATCGTCACGATCAAATTCCTTGCCGCTTATAATCCCAGCACCTGTTACTACTGAATTCATCAGCTTTAATGCTTCAAGATCACATTTTGATGGCTTGCGCTTCACTGCATACCCAACTCTCCTTCCGTTGAAGTACATAGTCCATATCGGCATCGAGAGTAGCGAACTCGAACGAGAATATGAACTGTTGGCCCCATGACTCGTGCAGTCTAATGCTATTCGTAGAACACCACCATTCATTTCTCGAGCTAAGGTTGCAGTGGACACCGCAAGCTCGAGGAGAACGATGGAGTTGGTTGATTTGACGTTTGGTTGCAGGCATAAGCTCACTTTCCCTCGACGAAACCCGAAGATGGTCCCTGTGATTATGGTGGAAGAAGTGATAAGGGAGGTGGGTTTATGGGGTTTATGGCCGGTAAATGAAGATTTTTGGAGGGGTAGTTTTCTTTGATTGGTCCCTTGTTCTTCCATGAATGAAGTGTGGCAGGTTGGAATAAGAAGTGATGCGAGTGAACGGAGAAGCCTCCATGACCGTACTTGCTTCTGACAGTCCACGGTGGTGACTCCATTGGAGAGGGTAGTTCCTGCCCCAATGGCTGCGAAAGACATGGTGTCTTCTGTTAACAAATGGAGGCTATGGAGGTAGGTGAAGAAGAGGGTGTAAAGATTTATATAGGAAAGAGTATAGAAACAACTTTTTTTCTAATAATACTTCTCTAATAGGTGTCGCCATTTATAGTTTTTTTAATAAGGAAAACAACATGAAGCCATTTGAGCGTAAAAGGCATTCTTCATGTTGAGCGTAAAAGGCATTCTTAAAATATGTTTAAGGTCAACTTCTGATAGAAAAAGAAACTAAATTATATTAGTAAGGTCGGTCAAAAATAATAATAATTCATTCAATACTATAATCAACAATACCATCAACATAAAATAATCAAGGGAAATAATTTGTGACTTGAGAGGCCATTAGTGACAATTACAGGGTAAATATATAAAGGAATTCTAAATATTATTTTTATACATTTTAAATTATTTATTGATGTGCAAAGGGTATTTTAAAATTTTTCGTTATAACAGCTACCGATAATCATCAAGAAAAGTCACGTAATTAGGTCAAATAAGTAACATATGTAATTGTTTTTAGTTGAATTGTAGGTTGTAATTTTTTTTGTAGTTATTATATTATTTATTTATTATTGTATTTTTAAAATTTTTTGTATTATTATTTTTTGAATTATGTGTTTAAAAAAATAAATAATAAAAATAAAAATTAAAGTAGAAACGAAAGATGTCCAACTCGTTTACGCAAGTTAAAGTGCTGTCACTTGATGGATTAGTTGATCTTAAATATGGAGACAATGATTTCCATCACAAAAATGTGTGTGTACGAATCTAAATTATTTCTGATAATACCAAAAACTTCGTTATCATGAGTGATGTCTCCCGTCTACCTAATTTACAGCGACCCGTCACATGTTAACAATATGAGTGAGTGAGTGATTGAAACAATAATAAAATCCTTATCCCTTTGTGATTATATCCAGAAAATGTCTACAGTAAGACAATTATGAGATGTGAATATTCATTAGATGGCTCTACTAACCTTATCCAATGAATCAAAGCAATAATGAGGGCTCCAATAT
Organism: Pinacopodium congolense; assembly: GCA_028565735.1. Lineage (NCBI taxonomy): Eukaryota > Viridiplantae > Streptophyta > Magnoliopsida > Malpighiales > Erythroxylaceae > Pinacopodium > Pinacopodium congolense. The sequence continues at coordinate 3,865,335 of JAOXYD010000136.1, read as the reverse complement.
TCAAACGTACGATTAAATCACATCATTTTGGACGAGCATTAATTGAGTAATAAGTAGAGTGGACAACTTCAATTTTAAGGTTAAATATATTGGAATTTTAAAATTTAATATGACATTATTTGAAGTTATAAATAAATATAAGATTAATGAAATATAATGAAAATAGTTATATCATAACTAGGGAGAAAATGTTAGTTTTTAAAATATAAAGATTAAGATGAAAAAGAATCAAATAATATTCAACATATTTAACTCATTTTTTTGAAGTAAAATGATTATTAGTCAGTTCAATCATGAACTTGCATTTAAAATTTATTGGTGGTATGACTTTAGAAAATTTGTGTGAATTATTTTTAAATATAATGTACAAAATTTTCATAATTTATGCAGTGATAAAGAAACTCAAATTTCAGTTCTTATCATTTTTCTTTTCTAGTAAAGTCTGAATTATTATGAAAAAAAAGAAAAGTGAACTGCTTGTGGTCGAGAAAAGTACTTTAAAGCCAGGTTTATTTGGGCATTAATTTTTAGTTTTAGTTTTTTAATTTTCTAAAGACATAAATCGAAAAAAAAATATATTAATATAATACTGAAATAAAAAAATACAATAATTAATATAAAAACACAACAACCAAAATCACAATCCATAACCTAACTAAATATACTCTAAAGTCTTGAAAATTGAAAAATGAATTCACTCTTCTTTGTGGAATACATAGCAGCATTTAAGATTTTAGATGACTTTAGCTTACAGAGGTAAAACCCTTCTCTCTTCTCACAAATATTCTTCTAAGGTCCGCTGAAACAAAAATGAAAGAAAATTTCATCGAGTTCTGAAACTTTATGGAAAAAGACGAGAGCTGAGAAATCAAGCATTTAGCAAATTCCAGACACAGTTCTTATTGCCAAATACAGAAAAGGGCCTTATTCTCTCATGGTCAATCAACTTACTTCTGCTAAAGCAAGAATTCCTGAAGGAACAGCATATTCCGGTCCAGTAGATTCTTGCATTGCATCAGATAGCCAAGTATATGGCTGGGAAATCACCATAATATATTTACTCACATTCCAGGCAATCCATATAATCAACAACTAATCAAGAGATGGCAGCCATGATAGGATTTTACTGTAGCAGTTCCTTCAATCATAAAAACACAATAGAACTGAGTCCTATTTGCTTAAACAGAGGAAGAAGAAGTTTTCACCTGGTTGAGCCTTCAGGCTAAAACCTTAACAAGGTAACCTGTTATGGTCCTGAGTTTGGGATCTAGTTATGGACAATTTGCAGCAAAGTTCCAATCTGAATACTGTGGGTGCCTTTGTTTGTTAGACTTTCTTCCTTTAGAACCTATATTGACCAAAGAAATAAGGGCTCATTTAGAGAGAATCCTCCGATCCCAGCATCTGTTTTTGTGGAAACTTCCCCGTCTCCTTTTCTTCATTGAATAAATAACACCCTAGAACAACGGACTCCTAGATTACCACATCTAGACAGGCTTACATAACTGAAGCACAACTGAACAACATAACTGTCCACTGCTCACAACACATATCAGTTTCTATTAAATAAAAACAACAATAGGCCAGATATAATACTAAGAAAGTCAAGTCACTCCTTGTTATATCTCTTGTCGCTTCTTGAGCCCATGAGTATAACGTTTATATACTTGGGTTTGTGGCTGATGCATAACATAACCTCATATATTTAGATGAAAAAATTAATATTGAGCTATACATGAACATATTGGCTACTGAGATTTTAGTGATACAAGTTCCAAATCCTTAAAGCAGTTCCCAAGGTAAAATGAAAAGCAAGTACTGCATAGCTGCCCCTTAAACCTCTCAGGTCCATCCTGCAACACTCTGCTGACAATTCTCCACGAATTCAGCATTGAAGTATTTACGAAATCCTTAACTATCCAAGTTTCATGAATGTCTTTTTGTATTCTACTCCTCCATTTTATTTGAAAATTTCAGGTTATGACAAGAAGAGTCTTTGCACAAAGATGTAAGGGGCATTAGGTTACACAAATCATTATGTGCACCACATACGTAAGTTAAGTAAAATGAAAAAAATACAAAGATCTAAATTGGCATTGCAAGGATAAGAATATCAATTCCCATACTATATAATAACTCTATAATCACAATCACCACATCCCTCTGCAAAAAGAGGGAGAGAGGAGAACAATCGGAGAATTCCAGATCAAGCACATAGTTTGATGAGGTGAATGTATGGTGACTGACCACAACAAGGTGCAATCTGTGCAACTCTGCAGTAGGCAAGAAGCAAATAATATACGGCAATTTCGGACACAGTTACTACATGTAAATATAGACATTGTGTAAAAGTATTCAGTCACACACACAATGCCATCTCTACAATAAAAGCAACAAATAAAGACAAAGGAGATATTATTCTTTAGACAGTAGTTATACCACGCTACAGAGAAGAACACATTGATGTCCCAATAAAAAGAAATCTTGCCAGGCCTCTTTCCAAAAGTTTCATGCCCAACTACCATATAAGATGATCATCATACTAAGATGTACAAACAGCAAGCCCACCCATATACACCCAACACATGCACAGATGATTCAAGTGGCAAATACTGAACGGTATGGTATAAAGTTTAACATATTTAAACAATCTGGCACAGAAAAATGTAAGCTTTATTGACAAAGTTAATAAATTGAACAAACAAACTGGAATCAGCTGTAGGCAGCTGACGTATTGTTGAAGGCCAGGTTCTTACAAGTGTCATGCTTATATTGTACCATGTCACACCCCACTAATCAGTCCAAAAGGCCTATTTACAATCTAATCACCTTGATCCAAAACTACCCATGACTTTCACCACTTATGTACTTCAACAGTTGTACGCTTTGGTCAAATATTAAAGTTAGAGTGGATCCTATAACTGTATTCTTACAATGATTCACATATAAGAGACTATCCCACCAATGCATTTCTGTTCCATTTCATTCTTCTGATACATGCAGACAAATCTTCTCAAGCTGTGTGGGCCATTCTTCACCAAGAATGGAGGGGTTAAGCTCCATTGCGACCCGAAAATCTAACATAGATGCAGCACAAAAGCCATTGGATCTTTTTACACATCTGGAAGGCCACATCCCATTCAAACCAGGGGCACCAAAACTTCGTTGTTGACCAATATGTTTTGGTTCAGACCTTGAACTAGCCAGATCCAAACAAGGCTTCATCAATCTCTTAAGATAAAAGTCAAGGCTGTGATTCAATAAATTGGCAAAATCTTCTGAGACACTTATCCCTTGCTTCTCCAATTTCAGTTCCAATCTTTTCCTTAAAGAGACAGTATCAGGTAGCTGACCACTAATATGACATGTCTCCATACGATAGCAAGATGCCATACTATTACCAAGCATCTTCCTTGCCCCTTTGGTGCTTAGTGGGATGCCAAGTGGAGCTCTAACAAGGCTCCTAGCGTGAATGCCAGGGCTTCCAGAAGCCTGATCAACCTCTTCCCCATCTTCCGAAGAGCCTGAATGTCTGCTAGTCAAAGAAAGCAACTCTGTGGCATTCTGTTGCTCGTGATTCCTAGCAACTGAATCTTTAAATGCAATACTTTGGCTCTTTCCATGAGGGCCAAGAGGGCTGGGACGATCTTTAAACTTCCGGTCACAAAGACTTGGTTTCCTACCCTTATGTGGAGATTGGGGAAAGTCTCTGAAAAAGGACTGAAGATTACTTTTTTTATAGCCATTAGGTAGTTTCACCTTTGATGCAACTTCTAATTTGCTTTCCCTGGGCGGGGGTATCTTAGAATTGCTTGCATTTTTTATAATTGACTTGAGAAGAAGATTATGGAGATGGACATTTTCTCTCCCAATCGTGTCAATGCAGAGTCTGTCGAATTGGCGTTTGCTAATAGTAAGACTCAAAAATTTTGTGAGGAGATCAAAATATTTCTCTGCTTTTAGGCGCCCAAGCTTCTTCTCCATATGTGATTTAAGCTCTAATATGTCTATGCGAGAAAAATGCCTAGTTGCCGGCATTTTAGTCTCCAAGTCCCTCACTATCAACAGAATGAAATAATCCAATCACACAAAACAATATTTTATTACATATCATAAGAGTAACAGCTGCCGTTTAAAATCCCAATTCAAATTCTAGCATAGCAACTACATTGCGTAGCAAAATAAACAAAACCCAGACAGAAATTTATCTCAAAGATACAATCTTTAGCTCAATTTAATCATTATTTCAGTTGAATAAGCCATGAACCAAATCAAAGATAAAACATTGGGAAAAAAATCTCTAAGAATCTCGGTGCCCTACTTCCAAAGATTCTCATTGCCCAACTTCCAATGATTTCCCAACTTCCATATCAACTAACAACCTTTAAACTTAAAGTGTGAATTCGAGCTCAAAGACGGAGACCCACTTCAAAATTTGACCGAAAAAGAAGAGAGAGTTCCTAAATGCAGCAATTCAGACATGATACACTAAAAATTGTCCAAAAAAAGTAACGAGAACAAACAAAAGCACCAACCTGAACTCGATAACTAACGTAATTGAATTGCGCTTCAGTTTCACTGTACTATCCACTCCAATTCCTCGATCACGAGCTTACTAATTTCGACCACGTCAAAAAAAAAAAAAAAGTCGAAAGAGAAAGAAAGAGATTAGGGCTAGTAAGCAAGCGAGAAGCTTTTTAGAAGCTTCTGTTTAAGTCACTAGGGTCAAAAGAGCACGTGCGTTTTAACTAGCGTAAGCTGCGAAAGAGTTTCTTTTGGGTTTTGTGTGTTCAATCATTAACCCATGGCACCCAACGCCCACAAAAAAGAGAGTTCAAACACTAGCCACCAAAATTTCCTGGAAAGTGTGATAGAATCATAGATGGCAAAAAGTGGACTTCCCATGTCCGCGGGTCGGATTTGGACACGATGCTCCATGTTCGTTTTATTTATTGGATATTATATGAAAAAAAAAAAAGAATTAGACAAATGAGACTTAATTATAACTATCTATTAAAATAATTAATTACAAGCTTAAATGAACAATTATCATGAGCTTTAATCATTTGATTTATAACAATATATTGCTAATAGAATCTTATTGTAAAGTTTTGAATATTGTAGTGATGCTAATATCATATTTATTTTTAAAATAATATTGTATTGGTATCAGTTAATACTTGTATCATTATGAATAATTTTTTAAAATTATAAATCAATTTTTAAATTTTATAAAATTTATAAAACACTTCATAAATATATTTTTAATAAAAAATAAGAATTAAATATTTAAATTTAAAAAATTAA
>JAOXYD010000136.1:3837262-3850776 GCA_028565735.1 Pinacopodium congolense | reverse complement strand
ACATGTTTAATAACACCGGCTTAATCTCAAAATTATTAGCCAATAATGAGGACCTTGTGATTACCTGTAATTAATGTTAAAGTTATGTCCCTTGAAGTCCATGAGAGTTCACTAATGTTCTCCTTGATTCCTTTCTTATGGAATTATTCTTTTGATATCTTCTTGGTACATTAATTTCCAAAGTTCTCTTTCGTTCTTAGTAATATTTGAAATTTTAGTTTCCTCTAACTTGCATGAGATTTTAGTCACTCTTGTATTCATACACCTGCAATCACACAAGAAAAATGTCAAAAAAATCCTTAAATCATAATAATTCAAATTGAATAAGATGTTAAAATTACAATTTCGGGCAACAACGTTAAAAACTTGTTTGCTAGTTTTCATTACGTTACAAGCATACAGGTTGTAACTTATAGTATAATAGATATCGATCCCACAATGATTGAATATGGATACCAAAAATTCTGAATTGCACTTTGTTTAAGGTAAATGAAAATTATTGAAACTAAAATTTAAACTAAACTGAAAAATTTAATGAATTAAACCACCGAAGAAAGAAAAACCATTAAGTTACTTAATGATGGAAACTTAGTAGTTATTTTATCCTTATTCATCTCCCTTTTACCTTATTGGTTTAATTGTGATTGATACTATGCAGCCAAATGTTTAAATACTCTATCTGAATATCTAATTAAATAATCCAAATTAAAATACTTATAAGCTAGATTACAACATCTCAGTTCCCAATAATACTCATAAACATGAAATTGGATATGAAGCAATCCTACAGACAATTAACTAGCAATTAAGATCTCTCTTCCACCATTGTTAATATGATAATTATAGCCATATCAACCTACTAGCTCTTGATTTGCACCCTAACTTAAATAAATTAAAATAATCTCTCGATTCAAAGTGATTATAAGCTCAATAATTATGACATTCAACCATACATTAAATTGTTAAGATCAAAGTTGTATAACAATTCAAGAATAATCCTTAAAATGGATCTAGCAATCCAAAATAATGTTAAAAAACCACTATTTACATTAAACATTCAAAAGAAAACAATGGGAACTTAAAAAATTGTTGTAGTTTGAGTTGAAGACCCTTTTGTCGAAAATTTAGGACAACTTCTGGGATCTTGATTCCTTCACCTATCGTTGCACTCCCTTACATATCTATGTGTTTTTAGGTCTTTCTCCCATTTTCTTTAGTTCCTTAGATAACCATAGCCCCCACCAAAACCCATAAGGGTAATTCCAAGATATCTTATCAACGATTTAAGCAAAAGTGAAGGAGAAAATAAAATTTAAACAAATAAAATTGAATCAAGAATAGACTTTATAATAAGAATCATAGATGAGTTAAGAGATGAAAGCACTAAGACCATGAGCTTCTACATCCCATCTCTTCTTATGATTATTTTTATTATCTGTATGATGTTTAGTGCCAATTTTTTTTTTTTTTAGGATCTAGATTGTTATGAAACCTAAGATCTAGTATTACAGTATTCCTTTGATTTAATATTAGTTTCCATAATTGTATTTGATTTCCTTATAGAATTGTTGACGAAATTGGTTTTATATTATTAAGCTAATGCAATCTTTAGTCTCAATTATTTCATTTTTTAATATATAGCTTAAGAAATTAAAGGTATGATTAGGTTAATCCATAAATGATGTATCTTATATGGAGATAGGGAAAAAATCTTAAATAGGAAGTGAAGATTAAGTGTGAACTCAATCAAATCAATAGGTTCCACAGGACATGGTAATGCATTTAACAAAAAATTTGATATATTGAGACCTTTCAGTTGAATTGACAATTATAATAGGAATTACATGACTTAGACCAAGAATTTTGTTCAATTAAGGAACCTATAATCTAAGATTGTTAGGAGACTCTATTGAATCAAGGATTAGTGATGAATATGAAAACATTTTAGGAGGGCTCATAAACAGCATAGTAAAATACGATACAAGTAAGCATCAATTAACACAAGAGATTAAGGGTCAGAAGGGCTCATGATGGTGTCTGTCATTTTAAGGCATAGAAAATCTTCTTCCTCTCTTCCTTTTGTCATACAATAAGTTATGATGCACAAAAAACCTTCATGCAATCATATAGTTACCAAAACATCAAGAGATTCAATGGGTAAACAAGCTATAGATCAAATAAAACCAAAACCAAAACAAGCATCCAAAACATAACAAAGACAAGCAAACTAAAAACAAACATGCTAAGTTCAGGTCATTAACTTAACCCTAGGCATATCAACATTATCCATTGTAAAATTGATGTTAGATCTCAATAGGAAGTATGCTCAAACTTCGTAAGGAGCCTAGAGCAAATTCCCTTGAAGTAGGCTTTCAATCATCGCATGCTCCAATGCTTTGATGGAGTGGAATCAAACTGCTTCATTGTTGAACTCTAACTCCCACTCTCCTTTCTGAAAATCACCCTTCTCCCAAGATGATCCCGTAGTGGTGCAAGTGATAAATGTAGAGGCTTGTCATCCTATTCGACACCTTGAGGCTTCAGCTTGCATGGCTAAAGCTCATTCTTCAAGTTAGCACCATGCTACTCTTTCTCTTTCTTCTTTGCTTTCTCTTCACTACCTCCTTCGAGTTTTCAAAGTTTGTCGATTGTATCCTTTATTTCCTTTCCTATGATAAGCTACTTGCATTTTTAAAAAACAATGCATTAGCAAGTTCGCTTACCTATACTGGTCGAACTTTTCTTCCATCCTCTTTTGACTCTATTCGTAACTGGCAAACATCCTCTCTTTGTTCTATTCTTGACTTGCCAATTTGGAGCCCAAAACATCCAGTAGCCTATCCATCTTGTTATCTGAGGCTCGAACATGATCTTGATGAAATCAGGGAGGCCTTGGCAGCTTTGTTTGAGCACCTGCATTATTAGTACTCTAAGAAAAATTTGGGTGGTTTTTCCACCCTGGATTGTAATTGTTAGAGTATGGTTTGTTAGCTATTCGTTGCGGTTGACCCAAGTAATTTACATGTTTTGTGCCACTAGCTCCAAACAAGAAACATTCAAATTTTCATTGGTTGTCCTTGATAATTGTGTTTTTGTATGTGTTTTTCTAAGTGCTTTCTATGTGCTTATTGTATATTAGGTTGTTTTTGTTGTGTTTTAATATTTATTTTGTGTGTTTTTGTTTAGTATAATGTTAATTATTGTTTTTTTCTTGTATAGTGTTAATTTAGAGTAAGTTTTATTTATTTAAGTGTTTTTATTTGTGTTTTGTGTTTTGTGTTTTTATTTATTATTATTTAATTATTAATGTTGGGTTAGAATTAAATTTTATTGATGTATTTATTTATTATGTATGTAAATTTAAATTTAAAAACTAAAGTTTAAAAAAAATAAAAAAAAGGGATAGAAAAAGCAGCAAGAGCCTAGAAGACATCTGCAGTAGAAGCCCTGAACTGCAGACCTCCAGGCCGGACCCCAGCTGCCCCAAGCCTAGAGTCGCGCCTACAGCAAGCCTGTCTCCTGCGGCCCACGCGTCCCAGATCCATCCCTGCAAGCCCGCCCAGCGCCCTTGCCCAGCCCGCGTGACACGCGCCTGGGCCGCGAGCGCAGCATCTGGCCCGTCTTGCGTCCCAGCCCAGCTTCCTCTCTTCTCCAGGCAGCAGCCCACCAAGCAGCAACATGCCAGTTTCCAGTCCACAACAGCCCAACGGCGCCGTTTACAGGATTCACCGTTCTACCACAGGCTTCGAATAGCAAAGACTGAAACAGCGCTGAAGCAGTAAACAACAAACAACAAGGATCAAAACAAAGATCGGAAAATTCAAAAGAGATAAAGGAAGTAGCGAGTGAGCCCAGTCGGGTGAAGTACTTACCAGGACGTTGGTTGTGAGGTACAGCAGAGATGAAAGACATGAGACCGGCTCGACCAAAGAACTTGGCGACGAAAACGGTGGCATGGCCTTGAGCTTCTGGGCTCTCGATCCATTGCAAGCACGGACGCAAAATACACGCCTCACTGCACCCTTTTCGCAGCACTCTGCAACCGTTGCAACTCATTATTCCCAAAAATCACATCAAAAAAGTCGAAACCGCCTAATTAGATTATGATTGATACACCAGATAGACAGAAGACGATGACAAAGAACAGAAAGAAAAATTAATGAGAATGGGGAAATGAAGGAAAGGAGGAAGGGCGGAAAAGAAAGGAGAGGATGGAATATATATATAGAAAGAGAGAGGAGGAGTAGAGAGTATGGGTTTAACTGGGGTTGAGTTAGATTGGGGAATGTGAGTTAGTGAGTGTTGTGTAGTATAATGTATTTGTGGCTGTACTGGCGCGAGAGCTTGGACTCTAGATTCCAAAGAATTGGGGGCGAGCGGCTCCGTGTCTCCGCGGATGGTTGTCCTTCCACCGTCGGATTCTCTTCTTTTTCGGTGGCTGTCTTCCTGTTTTGAGTTGATACGCTTTCACTTTTCCTGTTTCCATTCAAATTTATGCATATACTTCTATCAGAGTGACTAAAGAAATAATAAATTATATATTTTAAACAAATTACTAAACAAGTTAATTAGTAATAAATTTTAATATCAAACAGATTCATATTTTTTGTCATATAGTTGCATTTTATTGCCCTCTATTAGTAATGTGTGGTTTGCTCCCAAGAGAGTGAAGAGTCCTATAAGTTATGATTCACTCTTAGACTTGTAATGTATGCTAACTTAATTATAATTTATTGCTTGATTTTGAGTGCTTAAATTACCAAATAATTTATTTAAGTGTGATTATGGTATATATTTAGTGATTTATTTAATACGTATTCCGAACAAAATAATTATATGCATCTAATAATTTATTTAATATATATTAAAAATAAAATTTCTACTGATTAAATTAAAGAAATCTAGTACTATTGGTTGCAAGATAAAGCCTTGCTAAAATGAGTGGTGAGAGAGTATGATGGGTAGGTGCATATTTATTCGGAGAAAATTACATAGTCATCTACTAATGATCCTTCGTAGCTATTTTATGTATGAAATAAGGGGTATTTTGATCAAAATACCTTAACACTTCTTTATCTTATGACAAAAGGTACAATTTGCATCATAATATTTTTAAAAAGGATGAAATTGCCCCATAACGTTTTTTAAGGTATCACTTTAGACCTTAATATTTGTAAAATGATACATTTTATCCTTTAACGTTTACAAAATAGTGTAAATTATTCCTTTAATACTAATTTCATTAAAATTTTGTTAATTATCTTCTTAATAATTGGTTAATAGTTCATTTATAGAATATTGACAAAATTAATATTTATCTAATAAGATCATAATGAAATTAGTATTAAGAGAGTAATATGTACTATTCTATAACGTTATGGGGTAAATTATATCATTTTACAAATATTATGAAGTAAAGTGATACCTTCAAAAACATTAAAAGTCAAATTAAATTATTTTTCAAATATTATGAAGCAAATTGTACCTTTTACCTTTATTTTATATGAAAGATGGTTATAAATGACCCTGAGTGATGAATGTAGTCAGATCCTATTTATTTTATGAGATCGTATTTTTATTGGTGGTCCTCTCATAAACACTAACTAGAGAAATTATAAGGTCATTAATGTTAGCCATGTAATTTTTTCTTTATAATTTCTCTAAATTTTTTTATATAGTCGACATTTATAACCTTCTATAATCATCTTATTAATTAAATTACTATTTTATTTTTATTATATTAAACAATAAATTGTGCATAAAGATAAAACAGTACTTGAACTGAGAGATGGGTACAAAGATAATGACTACGGCCATACAGACAAGTCCCAATTATAATTATACCCTTATACATATTATTAAGGAGTACTATATGGGTATGACTGTAATGTTACGATGGTCATAAATAAATGTAACCAATAAAGCCTATTTAATTTTTCTGTTATTTTATATACGAATGGATAGGTAAGCAAGTTCATGCATGGAGAGGTTGGAGAATAAAAAATTTAGATAAAATGTGATTATTAAATTGTTAATAAATATATTTTAATATTTTTAAATTTAGATAAAATGTGATTATTAAATTGTTAATAAAATGTAATATTTTTAATAATATATTTTAATATATTTATTAACAATTTAAAAATTTTATCTAAATATTTTAATATATTTATTAACAATTATAATCACATTAATGTGCTAAATTTTTAAATTTAGATAAAATGTGATTATCTATAATGTGATTTTTAAATTGTTAATAAATATATTAACATATATTATTAAAAGTATTACATATTCTAAAAGCTTATTTAATCTACGTCTACAAAACATGATTACAAATTTTAAATATGAGGAGTGAAATTAAAATTTTATGGAGTGATTTTTTTCTTACGAGAAAATCAGGATTTTGAGCATTATTTATCTTATCTTTTTAAACTAAATTATTACCTCTACTATAATTTAAATCTTAATAAACAATATCTTAAAACATTTGTTTTAAGTTTAACCAAAAGACACTGACATTAAAAGCCAGAAGTTGTAGAATGAAACAACCCTCCATTATTTTCTTGTAGCACTCGTGCGTGTACGTGTGTACTTTTTAACGTAGTACACATTTCGGCGATCAGGAATCCATCTGCATGTCTAATCATACTCTTTAATGCAATTTTGTACCCAAGTTCAATTAATCATTTGAGGATAATTTCTAATCATAATGGAATTTTTACACATATTTGAATGTTTTAAGTGAACAAACCTATTATTCATAATCTTAAAATTGTTCAATATTATTCAAAGTAGTATGGTTCATATTATAAGAGGAGCATCATATTTTCATTTAAAATCTTAAAATATTATATTATAATTCTTTTATATATATACACACTCTTTTCAAATGTTACTTTTAATTTATGTGAAAATTTAACAATTCTGGTATATTGCTTAGAAATAAATATTTGATATGTAAATTTTATGAGAATTAATATATGCAGGTGTTCGTAAAATATAATTAACAGTTTACATTATATTAATTTTCCAATCAATCTTTGCTTAAGAAAAAAGGAAGTAGTTGAATTTATATAACAAAATTGTTCGGTCTGAAAATCAAGCTATCAAGTTCAATTATATATATTTATTATGAGCAATCCTGATATACAAAAAAAAAAGAACGTCCAACTGAAGATATATTTAATAATTTTATCCTCTCGCAATATCTCCCAAAATTTATTACGGAACTTTATATAATCTTCTGTCGTGATAAAGAAAGCCTAATTTCGCAACTTTATCTAATCTTCTGTCATGATAAAGAAAACCCAAAATTGATATAATATGAAAAATAATTTAATTTATTTTCTAAAATTGCATTTAATATTTTTTTATCCTAAATCGTTGGAAAATCAAAACATTAAATTAGGATACAGAAATTGATAATTATAATAATTACCAAATTAAAGTATACAAGTTAATATTTTAAAAATCGAATGGAATACCAAATTGATAAAGAAAGGGATTTAAAATTCAAAGATTCAAAACCTTTTTAATCAATACCATAAAGGTATAAAATAATAAAATGATTAAATTATAAAAATATTTCCTATTTTTTTCTAATAATTGAATATTTTTATAATATCATTTTGAAAATATGTGAAAAATACTTATAAATTTTGTAATCATATATTTAAATTTTTATTACATTTCTCCTCAAACCACTTCTAAAAAATATTAAACGCGCCCTTTTTCATAAAATAGAAAATTTAGTAGAAATTATCTATGTTATTTAGATGATAATTCTAGAACATCAAGCATATACTAGAGAATAAAATAGAATTTATCTTGATTAAATAATGTGTAATGTGTGATGGTGGGCAACAGTGATGCTAGGCGAAGCTACCGACAAGGCGGAAGGGTGAGAGAGGGAGAAGAAAATGCGGAAGTGCGAAAAAGAAGAAGAAAAAATTGGTGTTCTGTTTATTATCATTTATTTTTTATTTTTATTTTAAAAATAGAAAAAAATGTGTGTAATTGCATTGTATTTTAATAATAATAAAAAAATAAAAATAATATCAAACAGTCCCTAAAAACCAAGGGCACGAGAGAGAGAGAGAGCGCTAAGGCTTACGGTTGAATCGGTTGGTTATAATTGGCTAAATTGGTCAGTAAAATAAAATTTTGATGTTTTTTATTTCATAATTTTTATATAAAATTGAATCAATAGACTGATCAATTCTATGTTAATAGAATTGGATCGACCAATTGAATTTAGTTTTATAAATATTAGTATGATCAAATAATTAAATTAAAATTATAAAATAATAAAAATATTTTAAATATACGTTTTTGTATAAATATAACTTGATAAAATGGAAAAATTATAGAGTTTAGAATTGTTTGATTCAATTTTTTATTTTTATTTTTGTATATTTTTATTTTTATACTATTTTAAAACATTATTTATGTATTAATGTGTTATTTTTTAACTTTTATACTGTATTTTTAATTTTTATATTTAAAAAATAAAAAAAATAAAAAATACCAATCAAGCTTTTTGCTTACTCATCTCATCAAGACCCCGTGTGAAAGGGAGAGCTTTCATTTGATTAAAAATGGAGAAGCTTCCAACTCTTAGCATTTAATAAGATCAGATCACGGGTTCACCTGGCCCTTTCTCTCAATTACCTCCCAAACCTTAAAAAAAAAAAAAAAAGAAGTTTAAAAAATTATTACAAATCCTCATTTATGTTTTGATTTTTTTTTTCTCCGGTCACCCCAAAGGAGAACATTTTGATTATATTTATCCTAAAATAAAAAGCTTAAAAACCACTACAAACATTTCATTAGAATTCATAACTAAAAAAATTGCAATTAATACGTATAAATTAAATTGTTCTTTTTTCCTTTGTCACTCTAAAGAAATGCATTTTAATTAATTAATTAATTATTAATAATAATAATAATCCAACTACACATTTTTAGTAGTTATTAATAATCTTTACTGGGAATATTATCTAAAAACTTTCTACATACCTCAATAAATAAATTAAAATATATAAAGATACTTGGTAAATCAGATGTCATAAGAAGTCTATTAAATATTTTTTAATAATAATCGAATATTTCAGTTAAAATTTAAAACATACCCCCTTATTTTAAAAATAAGTTTGAAGAAATACAAATATGTTTTTTTACGGGTAAACAAGCATGTTTATGGCTAGCTGGTGCAACTCTGAGTTGTCGTTTCTCCTTTAACAGCTAATTAACTATCCTTAAAATAAAAAGTAAAAAAGAACGCTTCCTCTCAAATTCCAAACAACTAAAATAGTAAAAAGCCAAACATTATGTGGTATGAGTGCGTGCATAAGCTAAGATGTGAAGAAGATTCAGATTCTTAGTTTTTTTTAATTATTTAAGATATTTAATTTTTTTATTCTAATAATAATACAAAAATACTAGGTAATCCCGTTTTTTACAGTTTTGATGCCCCTCTTATATCGGAGAAGATATTTTTTTACTATCATAAATTTAAATTAGAATATTATAAAAAGGGCCATTGAAACTGCTAGGACCACTTAGTTTAATCCATAATAATAATAATAATTTCTAGTGAACGAATCCTGAACGGGGCCTTAGGCTGGGGATGTCATGGTCATGGAGGAGGTGGCATCCTTATCCACGCTTACTTACTGTCAACCCTTGTCTCCATCTTCTCCAACTTGCAAATTCCTGTGGACTATTGCCCCAAAGCAAGCTTGTCTTCTGTGGGTTGTTGCATTGTATATTGTTTGTGTCTACTTTAAGTTTCCTAGTGGGGACATGGTGTTACAAGAGCTAACTGCTTTTCCTTTTGAAAAAATTATAATATTCTTCAATTATTTAATAACTTGTTAATTGTATCTTTAAGCATTATTTAATGACTGAATAGTTTAAAATAAAACAAAATTTAATATATCTACATAATAATTTTTTTTTCAATTCAGAGCGTATAAAATTTTAATAATTATTTTTTACAAGGATTAAGTTAATTAACTTCTTAAACTATGGGATGCATTACTTCTTCAAGATCACTTCTTTAGAGGTTACTTTTCATTTCCTAGCCAAAGCACATTTGATGATGTAAGAAAGAAAATTATAAACATAGAAATTGAAACCAAGCTAAATTAATTCTATGTTTTAATTTAGAAAATTTAAATTAATGTATAGCTTCTCGCCTAAATTATTTATCTGCCACTAGAGCAAATAAGGTCTTCTTTATTTTAAATTAATATCAATTTCAGAAAACTTATATGTAGTTATTTTAATTGTATATCTAGGAATGTCCATACCTCATATAAAAAATTATACCCTATAAAATGACTATATAATTAGTGTATAAAAATGAAAATATTTATTCATTTACTAGAGTGAAATAGTAGCTTTTAATTAATAAAATCTTCTGCTTTCATATCATGAAAATTTGAGTATAATTAAAGAAAGTAAAAGCATGAATCAACATTCCTCTATTAATTTGGTTAACTAAAAAGTTTGATATGAAAACAGGAACTAATCAAACATTAGCAAAGCCCTTTTTATCATCGAACTGAATTAATTCCTACTTACTACTTTTAACATAACTTGATCAATTTAACTAAAGCATTGATAAGAAGTGATTAATCCGCTTTGTTGACTAATACAATGCCTCTTAAGCAACCACTAAAGGATGATACTATTATAAAAGAGCCTCATAGTTTTAATAATTTTAAGATAAAGTATGGATTGTACTATCCAATAGCTTTTCAAAAGAGTTATTATTGCAAGCCTTGTTTGTTTATTTTAAAATAAGTGACTTAATTATTCAAGTATATTATCCATTATATCATTAAAAAATCATTGTAAACCTCTCCTTTTCTTTTTTTATTAGGATTTCTTGATTGTGCATGTTCTATAACGAATATTACATAATTTATATCATATATCACTCTTGGATTTCTAATTGAAAATTTTGTTAATTAAGTTTATTGCAATATAAATTTTATGTTGAACAAAGACTCATAAGAGAAAGAGGGTCAACAGGCTTTTTTAAAAAAAATATCTTTTGATAACAATAGGTTGAATTATTTCTAATATTTTGACTGATAAATAAAATGTCAAATATATCTTATTTTTTATTTTGTAATACTACATATTATGACTCATGAAAATATACTTTTGTCTACTGTGACTTAGTATATTTAAATTATTGTATAATAAAAAATATGCATGTAATCCGTAATTATTTATAATATCTATAAATTATACAAAATAAATATTATAATATTTTTGATATTTTTTCATATATTAATATTTACGTTAAATATGCACACTTCTCAAAGCTCAATTTCCCCTCTTCTTTCAATATATAAAAGGTTTTTTTATAATTAAAGGGTTGTTTGGTATAGATTAATTTTAGTTTTTTAGTTTTTATTTTTTTAAATATAGAAATAAAAAAACACAAAAATTAAAAAAGATAACTATTTTTTACAGTGTAAGTCACTATTTTTATATTTATTTGAATTAAAGAAGAATGACGTTGACGAATATGTTTTTATAACGTCACTCACTATTTTTATATTATTTGAATTAAAGAAAAATGTTCGATGGTCTTTCTGCGGGGTTATCAATAAAAAATTACTTTTTTAATTTACAAAAAAATTGAAACAAATTAATGTTTGATATCATTTAAAAAATTATAATATTTATTAAACATTCAAAAATTTTAAAACTAATAAAAATATATTTTTTAATGAATTTTACTTATAGATATTGAAGTGATAATTTTTTAATAAATTCATACAACATTAATAAGCTATATAGACTCTAAATTTAATTTTAGTATTTGATTTAAAGATTTAGATTTTGAATATTTTAAATGTTTTTATAAATGTTAGGGTTTTTAAAAATTTGTATGAACATTAAAGTTGAAAAAATTTTATAAATTTTAAAATAGTATTATAGTATTTTTTAAAAAAATTTGTACAAATATTAAAAATTTTATGATATTTAAAATAATATTATAGGATTTTTAATGTTTTTTTACAAATGTTAAAATTAAAAATGATCTTTTATCACGTTGATAATATATGTGGCGTATGTGTGTATAAATATTGACTCTCGGCAGTATAATATTACGTGGTTCGGAGTGCGAACAAAAGCCGCCTGTAATAAGCTGGTTGACGTGCGTCATTAAAATTCATCTCTTTGTGAGGATAGGATTCTTTCTGGCAAACGTGAAGCCGTCACTATACTTCCTGTCTAGTTCTTGTATCCATAAACCCCATGAACAGTAACTTGGGACCATCGGTCCGGTGAAAACAATGTTAAAGAGAGGAAATATTATCTGTATGAAAACAACAAAGGCTCGAATCATATTGGAACATTACAGGGCCAGTATTTCTAAGTTATGGGGGTCGCCATCGAAAGGCGGTTTGGATGAGCTTGAAGCTACTTTCACCTCCAGAAATGATGGGTCTGGTACCGCAGTAAGTAAAGTTGTTTGGTTGCCTCAGACCAATTAGATGGAGTTCATCGCACAGAAATGACCAGTTATCTAGGACGATTACGTCAAATGAGTAACACGTTTAATCAAATCATACGAGACACCACTCTAAGCTTTTGATGGTAAATCAAAAAGCTTTCTTGTTTAGTGCCTATCCCTTTTTTAGTTTTCAACGTCAGACAATGTAATATGAATATAACTCCAAGAAACTCTGTCAAAGGTTGTCAATTTTTTTTGCTAGTGATCCGTCCACTAAGGAGATGAATAGGGGAAAAAAAAGAAGAGAAGTCTGTGGTGCCAATATAGTCCAGTTAACAAAACGACATAAGTAACATCGCTTCACTTTATCTACTAACCAAACACAAGGACAATTCCATTTGGTTTTAGCCTGATAAATTTACAGTAATTTGAAGGGAAAGTAGCTAAATCCTCCGTATCTTTGCTGCTTCAACTATGGCTCCTTCCAACTCCTAGAGTAGTAGTCCCCATGGACTTGAAGAGGAAGCCATATGAGCAGTCTTTACCTCTTGATAACCGATGACATCCTGAGATACCCCCGGTTGGTTAAGTGTTGGAGAATTTTTCAGAGTAGAAATGGTAGACTGTTATGGAGGTAGTATTAAAGATAATAGTTCTGCAATTGATGTGAAATTAGCAGACACCTCGACCGTAAGTTTCCATGTTAATAGCAGTTCCATACTATATTCTATAGATTTCATTTACATGATAGTTTTGAAGCAAGGCATTTTCTGACATACGTTTAAGAACTGATATTCAGTTCAGGCTTCATTTGGATGCTGATTTAATCTTCCTTTTTTCCTGTTTATCTATGTTCATATTTGTTAAAAGTTTAAGCTTTCTGAAGTATCAGAAGAATCAATATAAGAAGACTCTGTTCCTGGCAACTGATGCAGGTCCATTACCTAAGTGGGCCAATTAGAGTTGTTGACAAGGAAGGGATACCAGCCAAGCCAGGTGATCTTCTTGTGGTTGAGATATGCAACTTGGG
>JAOXYD010000136.1:3823563-3837162 GCA_028565735.1 Pinacopodium congolense | reverse complement strand
CCAATTAGAGTTGTTGACAAGGAAGGGATACCAGCCAAGCCAGGTGATCTTCTTGTGGTTGAGATATGCAACTTGGGTCCTCTGCCTGGAGATGAATGAAGATTTACAGAAATATTTGACAAGGAAAATGGAGGTGGTTTCTTGACTGATCATTTCCCTTGTGCATCCAAAGCTATTTGGTATTTTGAAGGCATTTATGCCTACTCTCCTCATATACCAGGTGATCAGGCTGCGTTCTCCTAGTATTTATGTATTGTTTCTTTGTAACATGATTTGAGACGAAAGGACCTTGAGTCATGAGATCAATTTTCTCTATGCAATATCAGGGGTAAGATTTCCAGGTTTAACTCATCCTGGAGTAATTGGGACGGCACCATCGATGGAATTCCTCAACATATGGAATGAAAGGGAGAGAGACGATGAAGAAAACGGCCTCAAATCTCTGAAACTCTGCGAGGTTTTACATTCAAGACCACTGCCAAATTTGCCATCACCTAAAGGTTGTCACCAAGGAAAAGTAATAGTACTTTGCAATTCTAATGGCTACTGATATTTCTAAAACTTACATTGCAAATTTGAACATCCAAATTCCACAATTTGCTTGCCTAACCAAACACAAAACAGCATTTTGACATAAATTTTCTAGGATGACTTCATTGGTGAGAATATTGGTCAGATAGATTTGCATAGTTCTGGGGAGTAGGAATTCTAATACCTGTTAGTGACAATCTTTAGATCCAAAAAGATACTCCTGAATGGGAAAGGATTGGCAGGGAAGCAGCAAAAACTACTCCAGGAAGAGAAAATGGAGGGATTTGTGAAATCAAGAATCTCAGCAAAGGCTAAAAATATACCTACCAGTATTTGTAGAACGTGATATGCACTTTTCTCAGGGCGGTGGTGAAATCTCATTCTGTGGAGCAATTGAGTTGAGTGGATTCTTAGAGCTAAAGTAAGATTATATCTATGTGCCTCGTATGTTAATATTCTTTAGTTGCATTAAACCTTGCCAGGACTCAACATTCAACATCAAATGCAGGCATGTAAATACATTGCTAAAGTTCGTCAACCTCGAGAAACTTTCTAACATGATTCTATGCTTATGCATTATGTTTTACTTCATTCTTGGAAAGTTAAAAGCCATTATGCTGTTCTTTCTAAATGATCCGTTAAAGAATTAACAACAATGCAATCCTTGTAGCTTTCTTCGTTTTTTTCCATGTAATTATTTTCACATACACGTTGAGCCTTGATTGATGATACCCGTCATCTACCCGGATCATCAGGTGTGAAATCATAAGGGGAGGAATGAAATAGTACCTTACACCAATGGGACCAACTCCTCTGCATGTGAGCCCCATCTTTGAGATAGGGCCTGTGGAGCCACGATTTTCAGAGTGGTTAGTGTTTGAAGGCATCATTGTCGACGAAGGTGGGAGGCAACATTTCCTGGATGCTAGTGTTGCTTACAAACTCGCAGCTCTCAATGCCATTGACTATCTTTCCAAATTTGGCTACTCCAAGGAACATGGCTTCTCGTAACCATCATTTTTTTTTTTTTTTGGATAAATCAGTTGATAAGTCAAAAGAAGCAGAATATACAAGAGATCCAAGTAGTCTGAACAACACTTGGAACTACCAAAAGAAAAAAAGAAAAAACTGCCAAAACTGGCAAAAAATGAAGGCAAAGCCAAAACCCTACAACAAGCCTAAGCAACCAGAACAAGGGCGAGCAGCTATCAAGAGACAAAACTGGCAGCACACTGTCAAAACTCAAAATATAACAGAAAACCCAGAAGAGGAGGAAGAAGAAGCAGAAGTAACAGCCACAACTCAACGCCAAGTGAGGAAGAAGCTTGCCTATTAAGTCGATCTCCCAGATGTCACTTTGTCACGACAATTAACTGAGGATTTCGACCCACACCCTCTAGGAAGCTTCCCACAAAACTAACTTGGGTTATGCAATATGTGGAAGTTCTTATTGAAACTCGGTAGAGTGGAATCTAAAGTTGAAGAAGAAGTTTCATTGGAAGTGGATTTCCATGGTTGAGGCTGGACCGGGAGGACTGTTTTCTTAGCTACCTTTTTCCTCCTGTCATAGTAGGTTACAAAATTAGAGTCGGCCCTTTCATTCCTAGCCGGATATGGCCTGCTCAAGCCTTCACTAATTTGCTTCCTGCTAATAATAAAAGGCTAATAATAAAAGGTTGCTTGTCTTTGTCAAGATAACGTGGGCAACACACCAAACCTGCAAAATAAAAGTCAGTAAACAAAACACAAAACCTGAATATAAAATTACTTCTCATCAGTGTTTGCTCTCAGAATTTCCATAATGTGAAGAACCTCTTTTATGGAAATGCTCTCCACCTCCAATGCTACATCTTTGAAGGTACGATTGTTTCATTTTTATCAAAAGATATAGACAGTTGTGGCAAGAGTATTAATCAAAAGATTAATATCAAGATTCCTATGATTTATTGGGTGACAAAACCAATTAAGGATGGTTGGAAGGTTTTGAAGGATTAGTAAGGAAATTTAGAAATGATTTAAAGGATTCATCCACACTGTTTTTGAAAAAGAACATTCAAAGAAAAAATGATGAAAGTTTTTATTATCCGTAAAATAAAGGGAGCAGAAGTTTGGAAAGTTTGAAAAGAGAAGTTTATCTTTTGTTGGCAATTTATTAAGAAAAGCTAACCAAAGAATGAAAGAACTTATTGGGTTATTTCTCTTATGCCAAACCAGCTTGTACCGAGGAACACAAGTGTTTGGAGGTCTTAAAACTTTGTAAGTAGAGGAGTTTGTGTAGGCTTCCGTATGGCTAGCTATCCATTCCAGTTTATCCATTTGCAAACTTACTGGCTGGTAGGAAAGAGGATCAAGGTTCCGAATTGTTTCATTTGAGGATTCTCTCTAGCACCAGAGATTGTCTCGGATTATGTTTGAGACTTTTTCATTCATGTGTAAATCGTAGCCATTGATTAGTCTCGGAATAGTAAGCTTTAAGAGAATGCCACTCCCTAACATTCCAAAAGAGTAAAGACATTAAAAATTAAAAACAACCTAAAGACATAGAAATTAAAAACAACCTAAAGACATAGAAACAACACTCAACTAAGTTTTGGCCTTTCGTCGAGACCTTCTATTTTGTTTAACAGTGAAAGCTCCATCCTTTATTTCTATTTGATTATGACCAGAAGGGACCTCTTTATCATTATTAGTAACCAAATCAAAATCAATCAATTTAATAAGGTTTCCAAGCACATTACCATCATTTTTATGAAGTGAAAAAGTGAAGCTTCAGTAGTAGTCTATATAAAAGAGTTCCTCACTGTTACTAAGGTTTCAACCTAGTAAGTGCATGAATTACTGAAAAAAATGCTAAAGCTTTATAGCTCTAAGTCATCCTAAAAGTTTGTTGGTTTAATATATTTAGATGTATATTCTACTATCTTGCTGCCCCTGTAAAGGAAGGATTTCAGGAATAGTTGATTATCCTAATGCTATGGCAACCTTAGCAATTCCAACAGCTATCTTTGACCAAGTTAGTTGGTTGCATCTTCTCTTTAGGTTTCTTTATTTAGTTGTTTACATCATTTACATCATTGCTATCTTTAGCCATTTTTGACCCAACTCCAGCTTTTGCATAATGAGATGGCCGACATATGCAGGATATTCGGCTAAAGACAGACAAGGTACTTGTCAGTCCCAGGCTGGTAAGGACATTGGATGTTTTGAAATGCACTTATGATGGAAATTTACCGATTACGAAGAATCTAGCCACCATGATATGAACCTAAAACTAAGAAGCTTCAGACCAGTATTGGGTGATTGGGGCTTACGAATTCTACGCATATCGAAATCTTATGTACTATTGTCGTGACATCCTCAGGAATCCTAGCAATAATGTATGCCAAAATTGGATGTTTCATTTTTTTTTTTTTTGGAAATGCCAAAAATAGATGTCAGACAAGCAATAACTAGTAAACATGCCTGACAACAAACTTTAAAAAAAGCACTGTAGCAAGTTAGAGGAACGACTAATTATGTTTTTAAATGAGAGGCAAAAGGTGTTACCTTAATTTAAAGGTTAGTTGTTCAAATCAGAGGTTAACAATTTAAAATTGTTAAAAAGTTATATTCTTTTAAAAAAGTTAAAAAAGAACTTTGAATAAATTTTATGTTAACTCCTAATATTAACTATTATGTGATAGTGTTATGTGGTAATTTTTAATTGACCTAATTTTTTATGGGATCTATGTTATTATATGAAAACTATATTACATTGTAAGTCTCATAAACAAGGACCAATGAAAAATTGCTATTTGGCAATAACAACTAGTCCAAAAAGATGTCTAAAGCTTTTTCTATGTGGCACAGTTTGTGATGATTATTGATCTTTTTTTATGCTTAAGAGGGGAGAGAATGGGTGTGAATTAAGTTCTTAAATTGTTTTAATTTAATGAATCTTAAATTTACAAATCCTCTAAACAATTATGCAGAAGATAAATAAACTATTGAATAAACAATATAAATAACGTATGAAAAAATAAAAAAAACTTAGCAATAATGTAAAGTTTAAAGTAAGAGAGTAAAGCAATAATACATAAACCGATTTTTATAATAGTTCGATGTAAATTTCTATACCTATGTCCACTTCTCAACATCCCATTGAAGTAAATCAAGAGTATAAATTAAAGATCCCTTTTTTTAAGGTTTTAAGATATCTTTCACAATTCCTCAATTATCAAGCTTATAACATCTAAAACATGCACATAAAAATGTATCACTTAAAGTATTTAATAAGGGAGCACAATTTACTTGAAAATTTATGCATAAATAAACTCATAAAACTTCAAAAAACCCGAATCTCATAAATAATAGACCAAATCACTTGTATGTATTTTTTACAAATTTTAAATGATTAACTTACTCCATAATGCATTTATTCATAGTAAAAAAATTAGTCTACTAATTGTTTATAACTATTGTGCACCATTAAAATTCATTAAATTTATTTTCTTATTGATGCGCAATTCTTGCCATAACCGGTTGATCAGTATGTATGACTGGTTGACTGATACAATAAACTAAAAAATCAACCTCACGAAAAGCAGCATACTAGATGACTAATCAAATCCTATGGTCAACCAGCAAGTCCATATACATTCCAATTTTTAATGATTTTTAACACAATTAAACACTTTTAAATCAGTAAAAATCAGTCCCATTTACTTCAAAACCTTTTATTAACTCACAAACATTAAAATTTTTTGTAAAAGTATTTTTATTCATCAACAGGATTAATTTAAAACATTCTTTGCACATTTTCCTCTTGATTATGAAACTTATATGCATAATCTAAATATGAATACAATTATAAATGAATGAGCCCTTTAAATATAATAATAAGAACAAGTAAAACTCACATTAAAAAAAATACAATAATAAACCTACACAAACTCTAACTTGGTTTTCCATTTTAAATCCTATCATCATAGACTCTACTTAAACTCCAAGACTCATCTTTCAAACACTTTTTAATATACTTATCTTATTAATACATTAAACATAATAAAACATTAGTACCAAGAATGTTTTGTCAATATCAAAATAAGGTGAAACTTCTCTTAGTTTAGCATCTTCCCCTTTTTGAGATGACAAAATTATGTAATATTATAAACTATAAAAATATAAACAAACATCAAAACATCTAATATCACCTAAAATTTACTAAATACCACTTAACCATTATTCACTAAAACTTCCAAAATTCAAAACAACTATATATTGTTGTTAGTAGGTTTAACACTAACTAAGCTTCAATAAAGTAATCAATTAACGTGTAAATCAAAATCAATTTAAGACTTACTTTTAACAGTAAGTATATCAGTAAACAAGTAATAAAGTAGAGTATTTTAAGACTCTAAATATCAAATTCACGAGGAAAATATTACGAATACTAGGTCACTGGGATTATAATTATCTAGAGAACTCAACATTGTAAATTATGAAAGTTAGAACTACTAATTAAACCTGGAAACTTTCAATTAATGCAAAGGAGTTTAGAATACTTTAAAGATTGCCTAATTGAATTAATTAGCTAAAGTTTAGGCTTTCAATGATTCAACTGAGTTATGAAAGGGCTGGAATGCCTAATCTAGGATATCTTCACTGAATCAAGATAAAGCTATGGTCAAGTCAATACTTTATCTCTATTGATTCTACCCTATGGTTCGGTCCACCTATAGGCTTAAGGAATAGGCTTAAAGTTCAAGAATTTTAACCTAAAAATACCTTATTTCTAGATTAACACACTCATGGCTAACTAATCAATGGTCATATATTGATTAAAATCATGTTTTTTATTGATTTTTCCAATGATTAAGATAGTTGGTCACATATCCTTAATCATATTTCAACTTTATCTTAAATGGCTAAGATAAGATAAGCTTTAATCATTCAAATAAACAAAGATTACCATCCAACATGCATTAAAAACTCAATTAAAGCATTTACTAACCCTGACCTAGCTAAAAAACAAATTAAAAACACACATATATCAAAGAATAATAAGAATCACATTTAGGCAACATGTTCTTGCATATATGTAACAAAGGACTAAGATCTAAGAGATTTAAGAGTTTAGAAAGTACTAAATGAATCTCTGTAAGTGAAATATATCTCGCAATCAAGTGTAAAAACTCTTAAAATCCTTAAAAACAACCTGAAATACCCAAATGCAAAGCCAGAACATGAAAACAGAACAAAAACCTATCATAGAGAAAGAAGAACAAAAATCTATCTAAAGAACTAATTTTTCTACCTAAATCTATTTCTTTCTTAATGAAAATGGCTTCTAAAGCTCCTTATATACCTCCTCTATAAGTGATTGTAAGTTGAAGCTAATTGGAGTCGATTTGATTATAAACCACCCAATGATACTTCCTTGATAGGACATTATACATCAGAATGCACATAATCTAATATACCTTGTGTCTTGGGCTTACTGGTCTTAAAACTCACTCTGAACTGTTTTCCAATCACATAAAATTTGCACAAATCTAACTTGTAGCTATTAACTCCCTATAACAACCACGGTTATGTAATTATATCATCCTACGCTCATTGAGATGACACCCAACCCTATGTGTCATAGTGTAGTGTTATCCTTTGACTCTACAATATTAACTAATCGACTAGTGTGCCATATTGGTTGATGGGTTACTGTTGTTTTAACATAATACTAAATATTTTCAAATAAATCAATCACTAATTATGCACATCAAAATCAATTTAGGACCAATTATAATGGCAAGTATACCATTCAACAAGTAATAAAACAAAGTATTTTTTTAAACTCTGAATGTCGAACCCATGAGAAAAAATTTTAGCAAGTACCAGGCCATTTGAATTACAATTATCTAGAGAATTTTGTATTGCAATTTCAGAAGGTTAAAACTACTCAATTAAATCTAGAAGCTTCCAAACAATGCAAAAGATTCCTAGTTGCCTTAAAGATTACCAAATTGAATAATTATCTAAGGATTAGGCTTTCAACGATCTAATTGAGTCATAAAAAGATTAGAATGTCCAATCAAAGGTATTTTCACTGAATCAAGACAATGCTATGTGTAAGGCCCAGCTCCAAAACTTTGATTAAGGCTTAGGCTTGACCCAAGTTTTTAAACAACCCGACCCGACCCATAGCTTAAACTTAAGTAAAACTAGAACAAAAAAAATCAATGTCTTCCTCTCCATTTGTTGTTCGTTCATGTTCTTCTTTTCATTGAAGTTTGGTAGGTGAGTTAAGCTTCTTTACCTGTTCCTTTGCTCCTGCATCTAGTTTATTCTAGTTCCTTTCTTTTTTTTTGTGTGAGTTTTGTAGTGGATTAAGGAGGAATTAAAGAAGGAGGTTAACTGTAATTTTTTGAAAAGTGAGAATTCGTTAGATAGGTGAGTTAAAGGTCTTCCTTTACAAGTTTTATGATGTTAGACTTAATTCTTGATTGAAACCTTGTACAAGTTCATTTAATGGTTGAATTTAAGAGGAATAAAGGTAGAAATGAAGGCTGAAAAGTTTATAAAAAAATGGTAAAGTGTTGAAATCAATGATGAAAAAGGAAAATATGTAATGGAAAGATGAGTGGGTAATGAAATAAGAAGTGAAAAAAAAAAAGAAGAGAAAGAAGGAATGAAATGGAGTCAGGAGTGATTCTGGAAAAAAAAAAAGAAGAGAGAGAAGAGAGAAGTCTAGAGAGAGAGACGTGAGAGTGAGAGGGGATGAAGATGGGGATAGTTTTGTAAATTTTAAAAAAGATTGGTATTAGTTTGGTAATTTGAGTGTTAGTTTATTTTGTAATTTTGAATAAGACGAGGGATAAAATAGGAAAGCGAATGTTAAGGGTTTGATAGGAATTATAGAAGAAACTAAGTGTAATTTAGGAAAAAAAGAGGGAAAAGACGAGTAGAGAAGGGTGTTTTAGGATTTTAAAGAAAAAGGTTTGGATAAAAAAGAAGGAAGTTAGATAATTTTGATATTTTAAAGAATATTAAAGGAAAATGAAATTTTAAATAATATTAATGGATTTTAGTAATTATGGAGGTAAAGATATATATATATATATATATTTATATATTTAGGAATTTTGTATAAAAAGGGATATTTTGGTTTATGAAGTATAAATTAGGTGATTTTGTTTCTAAACTTTATCTATTATGATTTTTATAAATATTTAGGTTCTAAAGTCGAGTTGGAGAGTAAGTTGGACCTAGTGAAATAATTATTTCAAGAAAGCAAATAAGGTTAACTTGGATTATACTCTTATCTCTTGAAAATGCATGTTTGACATATTTATGTGATTTATGATATATAATACATATTTTGATATATGCAAACTTTTAAGAAATGATGAAATAATTAATTAGCAGAGTAAACTGAGAATTGAGTGATTATTTGCTATTATTTATTTTTGTGATTTTTGATATGTGTAAATTGTTTAATCGAATGTTAATTTCATAATTATGCATTATCTTAAGTATTATGATGAGTATAGATAGTATGTGATTTTAAATATAGTTGATTTGTGGGATTTCTTTAGTAAAATTAACTTGAGATATTGAACTATAATGGATTGAGTTTTGAATAGTAATGAATTAGTGGCTTACCTAAAATAAGTTATATTTAATAGTCTTGATATTGATGAGCTACTGAGATATGGATGAGATATAGCTAGATACTGTCCGTAGAGCAGGTATTGAGGCATCCTAAGTCTCGAGGATGCCCTGTGCTGATAGTTAGGTACCAGAGTGGCACCGAGGTATCCTGAGTATCATGGATACCTTGTGCTAATGGCTAGGTACCAGAGTGGTATCGAGGTATCAGATCGGATGAGATGTAGTGAGGGGTACCCTGTGCCAATATCTATATTATATTTTTTCATATCCACATGGAGATGATTGAGATTGTGATGATAAGTTGAGCCAGCAGACCATTGGATATAGGCATACTAGGTTAAATTGGGTCCGAATAAGTCAGTAATTGAAAATATAGCATAACTGAATTAAATAGTAAGGAAAATGTCAATAATCACAATATTGTTAGTTGTTATTTTTATTTACTGAGTTTGTTATGATGGTTGGATATTAAATTTGCATTGTGAATATAACTTGTGTTTTACTTTACTATTATATCTTTCTATTTTGTATTGAATTTATTGGGTTGTTGAGTTATAAGGGCACTGTTAGGTAACCTTTATTGAGTAGGCAACTCATCCCTTGCCATCATATTTTTCAGGGGATCGAGAGCTTGTCAATAACCCCAGGTCTCGAGATTAAGTTTTGAGTTTTTAGGTAGGGCCAGCAGGATAATATTTTGTTCAGTGGGTTAATTTGAGTTCTGTTATGATTGCTTTTGAGAGCTCTATTTTGTATTGTGAGGCCTAAATATCGATTGATCTTATTACAGGTGGATATTGTATTTTGAGATGGATATATATATATATGCATTGTACAGGCAGGTTTTGAGACTGATGATCACTATTTGGTTATTAATGAGATCCATATTGAAATTTGCTTTGAATATCTATGTTCAGACAGGAATCTTATGACTAATGATTGTGGCTTTGGGATATAAAAGTATATATATTGATTAGCTATTTAGAGTGGAGAATTCTGGTCAAATATATGATTTATATGAATTTTATTGATTATTATATGTATGCTTCATGAATAGGCTTATGGAAATTGTGGTTAGGTTATGTGTTTAAAATCCTTTGGTAGTTTAAAGTGTGATTTGGACAGATTTACTATAATTGTGATTTAATGTTTGATTGAAGATTAGGTTTGTGTTAATGATGGTTTTATGGTGATTGTGGTATAAGTTGTGCGTTTAAGGCAGTGGAGTGCTACACTACAGTTAAGACAATGCCTTATTTCTAATTAACCTAAATTGAAGTTTGTTCATTCATTAATTTTAGGCATTAAGCTTAAAGTTTAAGAAGTTTAACTTAAAAATACCTTATTTCTAGATTAAAACCTTCATGATTAACTAAAGTTTAGTCATTTATTGATTAAAATCATGTTGTTTATTAATTTTTTCAATGATTAAAGTAGATTTTTTGGATCTTTAATTATGTAATGACTTTATCTTAACTGACCAATTTAAAGCAAGCATTATGAATTCAAAATAACCAAAAATTTTCATCTAACATGCATTAGGAACTCAATCAAAGCAGTTAATAACCTGTCCTTAGCCAAGAATGATATTAAAAATGTGTATATGTATTAAAAAAATAAAGATAGAACTTAAACACCATGTTCTTACATATATGTAAATAAAGAGTGAGAAATAATTAATTTAAGGGTTTAGATTGAATCAAATGAAGCTCCAAACTATTATACAGCCTTTAATCACTTAATTAAACTCCCGAAATCTTTAAAAACAACCTCAAATTACCAAATATAAAGCTCGAAAAGATAACAAAAACAAAAATCTAATATAGAGAAATAAGAAGAAAATCCTAAATTAAGATTTGATTTTGGCAGACTAATCTTGGTTCTTCATACATGAAAATGGGTTTTGAAGCTCAATATATATGTCTGGAGTAAGTGGTTGCAAGTGGAGCAAGTTACAGCAAGTGGGAGTTAAAGATCTAGCTGAAAATTTCGTGACAACTACTTAAACGACACTTGAAAAGGACTTAAACGCGCTGTTTAGCTACCGACGTTCAACTCCAAATCCTAACTTAAACTAGGTTTGCATTGACTTAAATAGTGGATGGTTGAAACCCCCATTTAACTTATGTTTTGCTCCATTATTTATCCTTTCTCACAAATTTCTTCACATTTGGGGATTAATCTGCAATTTAAACTATTTAAAACATAAATTAAATAATTACACATCAAATTAGGGGTAATTATACATCAAATGACCTTGAAAAATCCTATAAATTGGACCTCGATTAAAAACCTACTCCAGTTTATTTGTTTCAATCCCAATTCAATCTAGACAAGTTGTAAATCATTTCCTTAGGGGATGTTTGGTTCAACTTTCCGTTTCTGTCTTCTATTTTTATTTTTTTGTGTGTTTTTCTTTTTGTATTGTATTACTTTGTCTTTTTTTTGTTTTTGTGCTTTTTTAAAGGTTTCTAAGCTTAAAAAAACAGAAGCCAAAAACCAATACAGAAATCCCAACCAAACATGCTATAAGTTAATTTAAATACTATAATAAGAAAAGTAAGATAAAAAACACTAAGTTTTATTTTATAAGTAATCTAAAAAACTTTGAAACTTTAGTTTTAAACCAATCCTAAACTAATTCATAACCATATCAAACTTGTTTCTTTTACTCTAAAAATATTTGACACAAAATTTAAAACCATTTTTAATTTGATTTCAATTTTTAAAATATTAAAATTTATTCAAACACAAAATTTTGCCTTGGATATTGAAATTTTTCACTTTAAAACAACTTCGTACCTTTCCAAAAATTTTCAAAGTTTTCATAACCAATTCAAAAATATTTTCACACATAAAATTGACTCAAATATACTCAAACACATATAAATAACATTTCAAAATACTTTGACATATCAAGAGGATATCTTTAAAATAAGATGTATATTTTTCTCTTGATTATGGAATATTATGCTAATATGACATTCTAAACTAGCCCTAATATGCCAATACCACAAAAAATTCAATTAATCACTAAAATATTTATCCAAAATCTATATGCAAATGCTCATGCAAATATGATATACAAAAATAATCCCTTTTAAGCATTAGTAAAAATCAAGCAAGCTTATAACAAAAATATAAATCTTGAACTTGTTCATTCTTATTCTTCAGAACTTTAAACTTCATTCTAGGCTTAATCTTCATTCTTGATTTTTACTCCAACGTTTGCCCTGATTTTCTTTACTTAAGATGCCAACTTTGGGCTCCAACGTAAACTCTTGCACTATTTGCATTCATCTATCTTACAATTGCATTAAAAATTGAATTATGAGTAATATTTTTTAAATCCTATAGATTCTTAAATAATATGATATCTTTTTCCAAACTTTTTATATGCTTTACTAGTTAAAGAATATCTTACAAAAATGTTTTCATCGATTCTACATTCAAATTTACCTAACAATCCTTAGTATTCAAGATATAACATTTAAATCCAAAAACCTTTAAATTACCCATTTTAGGTTTCTTATCCTTCCAATATATGGGATTTATTATATGAAATGCATATGTAACTACTTTGGCCAAAAAATGCATTGGAAATTCATATTCATTAATCATGCTCTTATCTATTTCTTATAAAGTTTTATTCTTTTTTTTTTCCAATATACAATTTTATTGAGAAATCCTATGGGCTAAAATTGAGGGATCTTATGATTTCATTCCATATTTAGATAATCTTGGATAACAAATCATCTTTATCATTTTTAACATAAAGATTATACTCATTTATGCATCTAGTAAAACAATGCTTTTGGAAATACTCATCAATTCAGTTATTCCAAGCTCTTGGTGCTTGTTTAAGTCCATACAACGCCTTCTTTAACTTCAATCCTTTATCTTCTTGGCCTTCAATTATATATCTCATTGGTTGCTTAATGTAAACTTCTTCTTCTAAATATCCGTTGAGGAAAGCTGACTTGACATTCAATTAATGAATCTTCCAATTATTTTGAGCAGTCATATATATTAATAAACGAATTGTCTCCAAGCAAGCAACAGAGGCAAATATCTCTTCATAGTCAATGCCTTACTTTTGCATATATCCCTTGACAACAAGCCGTGCTTTGTATCTCTCCACTTCACCTTTGGCATTATTTTTAATCTTATACACCCATTTGACTCCAATTGCTTGGTGACCTTTGGAAGAGAAGCAAGTTCCTATTTGTTATTCCTTTTGATGGCTTGAATTTTCCCATCCATTACATATATCAACTTCTTATTCTTACTATGGTAAGATTGAAATTTATTAATTTTTCATATGTTTTGAAATGCTATTTCAATCTTATTTTATTGTTTAAATATTTAATTTGTGTTATATTTTATTTAATGACAAATTTATTGTGATAACACAAATTTTGG
>JAOXYD010000136.1:3806601-3817754 GCA_028565735.1 Pinacopodium congolense | reverse complement strand
TGCTTCGCTTCGCTAATATTTTTATAGTATATGAGAATATTTTAATTTAAAATTTTTAAATATATTTTATATTAAATTATCATCATTAAATTAATTTAATTACAAATTTCAATTAAATTAAAATTTTATTTTTATTTTTATTACAAATATCAGTTTAACAAAAATTTTGTCTTTAATAAAAATAAAAATAAAAAATAAAAAATATACAAAAGAAAAGCATAAGTAATAGCAAAAGACGCCTAACTTTTCGGGACCAATTTGTAGAATTTTAAAGTTTATGAAAAGGAAATTTTACATCGTCCCCTTACTTGTTCGGCAAGGTAGAATCTACTTTAGAAGTTTGCGGCTGTTTTAACGGCAATGCTATTTTTTTAAAAAAATATATGTTTTAAGTTTTAACAGCAACCTTGAGAGTTGAGAGTACGAAATCAGCTGCAGAAAGTACAATACTGCAGTGTTCCGAGAAATGAAAATTAAGGTCAAGCTTTATCCTATCCTTCAATCAGTACTCCTTCAACTGTACTTCACCTTGGTGTTTTGTGAAGTTTCTACAGGGACCAACACAGTGGTCCAACGCCTGGAAATTTGTTTTTGTAGATTTTGATTTTAACATGTTTTTTCTAGATTATTATATGTATATAATAATTTGTTTATTTTATTTATTTTAATTTTGACATATATTTGATCATTTACGGCATGAGAAGCAGATCCCGAATTTTTTTGAGAGTTTTTAAAAAATTTGTTAGGGCATGTTTAATTGAATTATTAATTTTTGTTTTTTACTGTAATTTTTTTTGTTATATTGATTTTTATTTGTATTTTTAGGTTTTTGTACTATTTTTTTCAATTTTTGTGTTGTATTAATATGTTATTTTTTAATTTATATTTTTATATTTTTATATTTTAAAAAATAAAAAATAAAAACTAAAAACAGAAATGGATCTAAACAAACCCTTAGTTTTTAAAGATAATTTTTAAACATGTTTTTTTACTATTAAAACATATGATTGACAAATTATTTTATGCATACATTGCTTGTCACTACTTATAAGGGAGTAGGTCATGAAAGGCAATATTGTGAAAATTGGACTGGATATCAAACCGGTAATGGAAGAGGTTAAAGGTTTAGAGGTTCAACCGGTATAAAACCGTTATAAAATTAGTATTAAACCGATGTGAAATAATAAGATATATAAATTATTAATCTATTTTTTGTTAATCTTTTACTAAATTATAATATCAAAAATATATTATATTAAAATTTTTCATTTTAATGTTCATTATTTTAAATAAAAATATATAACAAAAAATTATAAAATAAATAAATAATGTCGTATAAGAATTAAATAACAATAAAAACAATAGATTTAATAAATAATAAAAATAATAAAAAAGTAAAAAAGGTTGGAAGAGTGGGTTGGAATAAAAAAAATTTAAAAAGTGAAGAGAGGTGAGTTGGACTGGATTAGGTTGAAAAGGGTCAGACCAACAGGTTAAACCGGTCAAACCGGTTAAATCAGTAAATTAAACTGGGTCGAACCAGTTAAACTAACCGGTCTGACCCCCAACCATCTAGTTTTTAAATATAACAGTTTTTTAAAGAAATTGAACTGATAAACCGACTGGTTCCAGTTTAATCGAGTCGAACCAACCGATCCGGTCCGATTTCTTAAACATTGGGTACTACAACAAGCCTCTTTTATATGTGTGAAAGAATATTAACATTTTATGAGTAAAATAAAATATTTTAGTTGAAAATTTTCCTTTGTGAATGTTGTTATTTTTTAGTTTTAACTACACTTAGTATCAGGACCAATCATCAACATGACTTCAAGTTCGAATACAAGTTTGCAACAAATTCATCAAGTGCAATCAACAATCTTCAACTTTGATGAAAAAAATAATTTTGTGATGTGGAAGCATTTGATGGAGTTATTTTTGAAAGGAAGTAACTATGGAGATATTTTATAGACAAGTTTTGTAGAACTAATGTAAGAAAAGGAATTGTTAGCAGCTAAAAAATAGCAGATAGATCGTGATCATTCACTCAACGAAAAAGCTTTATTTTTTATATATCAATCCATATAACTACCAGTTCCTAAAAAAATATTTCATGTCAAAACAGCAAAAGAGGCATGAAATATTTTAGTTAAGACTTATAAATGAGTTGAACCAGTTAAAAAAAACGAGATTGCAAAGCTTAAAAAGACAGTTTGAACTGATAGAGTAAGGAAAAAATGAAAACATAAGCGATTATTTTTCAATAATAGACAAGTTGGTCAATTATATGAAAAGTAAAGGCGATAAAATAATGAAGAAAGAAGTTATGGAGAAAGTTAGGCATATACTCCTAAGTAAATTTGATTATGTAGTAACAACTATTGAAGAGTTTAGAGTTCTTAATAAAGTGACGTTAAACAATCTACAAACTTCGTTAGAATCACAGGAGATACAAATGAATTAATTTAGATCAAATGAACAAGCATTGAAATTTCAAACTAAGTTCAAAGTTTCAAAGCGAAGAGACAATAAGGAGAGTCAAAATTTTAAATGGGAAAAATGAAAGAATTTCGGAACAAGCCAAGTATTTAGAAAAGACAATATTTGGAAAAGGAAAATTGAATGTTTAATGCTTCAAGTGTAAGAAGTTTGGCCACTATCAGTTTGAGTGCAAATCACATATCCAGTGTCATAATCATAAAAGATATGATCATTATAATAGAGAGTGTTGTGTAAAAGTTTTAAATGGTCGAGACAATCATGCCAAGATTGTAAATAAATAAGATGATCTTGAGACGTTATTAATAGCTAGTCATGTAGTAGTTAAAGGCAATGATAGTTAGTGGTTGCTGGATACCAGCAGCAGTAATCATCTAAGTGGGAAAAAGGAATTATTCTCTGACTTAGATGAGAAGTTTCAAATAACAGTAAAGCTTTGTGATAATTCTTCAATTGTTGTTGTAGGAAAAGGAAAAATTAGCATTTGCTTGAAGGATGGATCTTTAAACTTCATTTTTCATATGTATTATACTCTAAGTATCTGTCAAAATCTTTTTAGTGTGGGGCAATTAGCATAAAAGGGTTATGATTTACACTTCAATAAGCAAGGATGCACAATAAGTGATTAAAAGAAATGAATGATTGCTAAAATGAACATGTTTTAAAAAATAACTCTTTCCTCTAAACATTAGTTATAATGCTAAAATTTGCTACATTACAACAATTATAAATGAAAATTGGCTTTGACGTATATGTCATGGACACTTCAATTTTAGAAACATTAAGTTTATAGCATATAAACATTAGGTTCCAGGTTTACCAAATATTCAAATTCCTAATCAATTATGTGAAGCTTGCATAATTGGTAAGAAACATTGAGATCCTTTTCATAAAGGACATTTGCAGAGAGCTATAAGGCCACTAAAGATTGTTCATTCAAATTTGTGTTATGTGAAGGTTCCTTCTTTTGGAAGTAATTGATATTTCATTACTTTCATTTATGACTTCAATAGGAAGACATGGATTTACTTTCTGAAAAATAAATTTAAAGCATGTGAAGCATTGAATAATTTTACAGCATTCATTTATAAATAAATTTATCATATGATGAAAATTTTAAGAAATGATCGTGGGACTGAATATATCATTTGTAATGACTTTCTGAGAAAGAATAGGATAAAGCATTAGTTGAATGCAAGATATAAACCTTAGAAAAATGGAGTAACAAAAAGAAAGAACATAACCATTATGAATATGGTGAGGAATATGCTATATTGTAAGAACTTGCCAAAGAATTTGGATAAAAGCAGTATCCCGTGCAATTCATATCTTGAACAGATGTCTAATCAAAAGTGTTTGAGATAAAACTCCTAAAGAAGTATGGAGCGATATAAAGCCATATTTGAGTCATCTATAAGTATTTTGATGTATTCCATATGCTCATGTACTTGATGAATTAAAAAAGATAATAGTTAATAATGTAGAAAAGTACATTTTTGTGGGCTACGGTTAAGTAATAGAAGGATATACATTATACAATCCAATTAATCAAAAGGCAATTATAAGTAGAGATGTTACCTTTCAAGAGAATGGATTTTGGAATTGGTTAGAGAAACAAAGTTCATCATAAATACCAATAATAATTAGTTAGAATAATGAGCCAGAAGCAAATGAAGACCTTAGAGAGCTCAGTGATCATACTACTGTTATAAAGCCTATTGAACCACAAAGATATCCATAAAAAGAGTGTAGGATACCGGCTCACTTGAAAGATTACCAACTTGGAAAAGATACTAATCCTGATAATGTTGAGAAAGAGGATGTAACTTATTATATTCTATTTGTAGATAATGATCCAGTAACATTTGAGGAAGCAGTAAAGGACAATCAATAGATACAAGCAATGGATAATGAGATTCATACTATTGAGAAAACAACACTTAGGAACTAACTACTCTTCCTGAAGGAAAGAAGGCTATTCGAGTTAAAGCAAGATTGGTTGCAAAAAGGTACAAGCAAAAACTTGGTATTAATTACTTTGAAGTATTTGTTCTAGCCATAATATTAGATGCTGTGAGGATGGTTATCTCTCTCGTTGCTCAAAACTATTGGAAGATCCATCAAATGGATATCAAGTCAACTTTTCTAAATCGTGTTATTGAATAAAAAGTTTATATCAAACAACTAACTAGGTATATAAAGAAATAAAGTAAAGATAAAGTTTATAGATTAAAGAAAGTGTTGTATGGATTAAAGCAAGCTCAACGAGCATAGTACACTCGTATTGATACATATTTCCTTAATGATGGTTTTCATCGATGCCCATATGAACATCCCTTATATATAAAAAATAACAAGGATAGAGATATCATTATTGTTTGCTTGTATGTATATGATTTGATCTTCAAAAGTAATAATAAGAAGCTGCTAACAAAATTCATAGAAGATATGATTGCATAGTTTGAGATGAGAAATATGGGATTAATATCTTACTTTCTTGGCATTGAAGCAAAACAAACAGGCGATGACCTATTCATTTATCAGAAGAAATATACTTAAGATATTTTGAAGAAGTTCAAGATGGATAAGTGTAAACCATTATTGACTCCTATGGAAGAAAAACTAAAACTTATAAAAGATAGTAGAAGTGATTTGGTTGATGCAATAAAATTCAGGAGACTTGTTAAAAGTTTACGGTACGTAGCAATAATTAGACCAAATATTATTTATGAAGTTGGACTTGTGAGTAGAGTCATTAATATACCAAAAAAATCTCATTGAGGAACTTAAAATCCTTCGATATATCAAAGGTACACATGAAAAAGGATATACTTTACTCTTATAGTAATAAGGTGGAGTTAGTTGATTATACTAATAGTAATTAGGTTGGTGATACTGAGAATTGAAAAAGCACTTCCGGTTATGTTTTTATTCTTGGTTAAAGAGTTTTTTCTTAGTCATCTAAGAAACAATAAGTTATTGCTCTTTCAACAACAAAAGCTAAATGCATTATACTTATAGGTTGTATAACTTAATCTGTCTGGCTACAAAAAATACTCAGGGAGTTACAACATCAACAAGATGGTCATACAATAATTTTGTGTGCTAATAAATCAATAATGATCTTAATTAAAAATCCAGTTTTTCATGGTTGTAGTAAGCATATTTACGTCAAACATCACTATATTATGGACTTGGTGAAAGATAAAGAGATTGTGGTTGAATATTGTCTGTTTGAAAATCAAATGACTGATATTTTCACAAAGGCCCTCAAAATTAAAGCATTCCTTAGACAAAAAAAGAGACTTGGATTGATGAAGTATAAAGGCTTAGTTTAAGGGAGGGTGTTGGAAATTAAACTAAACAAGTTTTTTAATTAAAAAAGAAAGCTTCCTCAAAATCTAGACATGATAAGAATATAACCATTATTTTTGACCAAATCTAAAGCTTGTATTTGATTTGTATTCTACATGTTTTATTTTATTTTACTAATACCATGAGTTATCATATTTTATTATGAGTTGTAAGAGTTTGTAACAAACTTGACTTCTTTCGTTGGTTATAGTATATAAAAAGGGCATAGCCCCTTAGTTAAGAAAGAAGAGAGAGAGAAAGATTAGGATATGTGTAAGGGTTGATAATAAAGGTACTCCAATGAGCTTTTTGATGAAACAACATTTTGTAAATGATATAAAATATTTTTATTTAAAAAATTTATTCGTCAGTATTGTTATTTTTTAGTTTTACCCACACATTTGATTTTGTTTCTTTTGACATAACCTAATCTATTCAAGTTACAACAAATAAAGAAAGTTAAACTAGTATTATCAATAATTAATTTATGTCACTTTTCAAAATTTTGAACTAAATTTCTTTAAATTATTTTTTTGGAATATATACACAAGGAAGAAGAATTTAGATGTACTTTTTTGAAAGATGAATTTTCATAATTTTAGAATCATAGGACCATTCTAATTTAATCTCAAATAAGTAAGAGTCATAAAAATACAAAGAAGAATCAATCTTTCATCCAATAGCCAAGGATTTAAGCTAATTTTTTAAAACAAATGGAATATGAGTAATTAAAATATGAAAAATGATCATCTAAAAAAGGATGTAGTGAATGAATCCCATATGAAATTGATTAGATTAGATCTAATTGTTATCATGATAATGATATTAAACATCTTTCTAGTATTTACTTACTATTTTTTGCACATAGTTATTATTATTTAAGTTTAATAAGTTATTGAATTTAATTTGTCAATCCTAAATTATTTAATAAGCCAGCAATTTCATGTCATCAAATCATTAATAATAAAATATGAAAATATAAAATATTGAAAATTTTAAGAGAATTGAACTCACGATTTTAAATATTAAAAATTCTTTGAGGGAGGTTAACTTTTACTTAAATCATAAAATATATAAATAAGGAATACAATAAGAGCACTTAAGGTTCAGCCTTTTCTCAAACACGGTTTAGTTCAAAATTCTAATGACATTTAGGTGAAACATTTCATGTCCAAGTAGGAAAAATGATAATATAAATTACAGGCTTATCGGTATTCTATATATATTTTTTAATATAAGCTGCGTGTGACTGTGAACTCTATGGGTAGGTATAGGATTCTGAAACAACCGCAGCATCCTTAGATGGCTTTGATTGGGAACATAATTTGCCACATGCAAAAAAAGTTGGCTTGATTTGATTTTTTCTCCATGTCATTTTACTAGTGGACAAACCAAAATCAGTCGCCTAAATATTATATAAATTTCCTTTTTTTTTTAACAAAACAATGTGAGGATTTCGTTAAATAACAGGAGTAGCATAGGTTCCATCAATTTCTTAAGGAGCGGAGACAAGTATCAAAAGCCAAATTGTCTTACGTTTCAAGTGGTTGGAATGGGTTTTTAAGAGAATTATTAGATATAAGTACTATGGCACTTAGAAAAGGTTAGTATGAAATTAGTTTACTAGTGCCAATTAGTATTAAACAATTTAGCCAAAATTTATTATATGCCTTAAAAAATTTATTCAATAAAAAAAAATCGATCATTCTGAGTATCGACCATTAGTTACTTGTTTTTTTGGTCGTTTGATTGAATTTTTTATTGTGATTTTTAATTATAGATGTTATATTTTTGTATTGAATTTTATGTATTTTATAAAATTTTGTATTATTTATCTTAATTTTTATGTTAAATTAAAGTATTTTTTTTATTTCTGTAATATTTTTTATTAATTTTTATATTTAAAAAATCTGAAAAATAAATCTAAAAACCACAACCTTCTCAAAGAGGCTCTGTATAAAGCAGTACTTAAAATTGAACACATATGTATTATTATTAAGATTAATTTGTCGTAATTATTGGAAGTACTGCATAGCCGTTTAAAGCATTTAAAAAAGTCTCAATATTGGTTGGTCTAAAATCAATAAAATAAAATTGTAATAGGAAAGCAAATTAATAAAACTTGTATTTTATATATTTACCAATTTAAAAATTCACTTTAGAACTGTAATTGGAGAATATTTTTACACATTAATGATTTGAATATTGATAGATTGAGAATAGGGATATACTAAATCTGTTAATATTAGTTAGATCAAAATTGTCACTTAATTTTAAATTATTAATTTATGAAAAAATTATTTAAATAAAAATTAGAAAAGTAATCATAAAAAGTTATTAAAAATAAAAGTGCAGGAGAGAATCAGTATACTTGATCCTCAGTGCTAACTTTTCACCTGCCCAATTAGATACCTTCTGCTTAAAGCACCTCATCCCTAAAAAAGCAAAATATTCCAGTTGCTCCTTTTAAGATTTCCTAAGAAAATAAAAATACTTTTTATGCTTTCCCTCAGTCACACAACATTTGCTGACTAGGTAATAGGAATGGAACGGCGACGTTTTCATTAATTAATGAACTTAATTTCTTGTAGTAAGTCAGCAAAAACAAAAAAAGCCAATTAATGGTTATTTTTATTAACAATTTTCAAATTGACCAATCCCTTTTGGCGACAGCAGTTCTCGCAACCCTCCACCGCCACAACCACCACCGCATCTTCTCTCTCCTCATTTCCCCTCCCAAATACCCTCTCCTCTCTGTCTCTCTCTTTTCGTCTCTCTGTCGCCGATCGTTTTCCTCGTTCAGATTGCCCTTCAGCTTCCCAGCTACCGCCGTCGAGCTCTCTTACCACCACGAGCGGCGGCAAAATCATCAACCGCTTGGTTACCACCGATTGAGGACCTCACCCAACACCCTGGCGCAGAAGATCGGAAAATCGATTCGCCGCCCTGGCGCTCCTTCCAAGGCTAGGGTTTATCCGGACATCAATGTCGCACGCCCTAAGGAATATTGGGACTACGAGTCGCTCACCGTCCAGTGGGGGTAAATTTTCTCAATCACTTCCTCAGTTTTATTATTCGCTTTTACTTATTTCGGTATCTGATAAATTTAAGAAAATCATAAGCTAAAGGAATCAATGTTTTCAATTATCGTTGGCTTGAGGAAATTAGAGGTATTATAGAAGATAGATTGGATAATTCTATGATTATTAAGTCGGTTTATATTTCTCTAGTTACAAGTAGATGTTCATAAGATCATGGGACCCTTGTCTAGGCTCTGTCTAATGAATGAATTTGTCGCAATTATGGATGTTCCAGCCCGGAAATCGAATGTTATTGGTGAGAATTTTGGCTACTGACTTTTGGGTTTTCCTCTGCTATTCATGCTAACTTAGATTAGCTGTGGCTTTTCAGAGTTTGGTTGAGTGAATTTGGGTTAGCTTGATATGCATGCGGGAAGTTCTTGTGACATTTTATTAGTTGGAAGTGAAAGTAGAATGCACAACATGAATTCATGATTCTGTTCATCTTTTTGAACCACTAAACGAATTGATGAGCCTGATTGCATGGAGTTTTTATTCTTTCCCTATTATAGCTCTGTGATTACTTGCTTCTTTGCTTTTATTTTTCATTTCATGTTGTTCATAA
Source organism: Pinacopodium congolense (assembly GCA_028565735.1). Taxonomy (NCBI): domain Eukaryota; kingdom Viridiplantae; phylum Streptophyta; class Magnoliopsida; order Malpighiales; family Erythroxylaceae; genus Pinacopodium; species Pinacopodium congolense. The sequence goes on along the minus strand of JAOXYD010000136.1, from coordinate 3,808,256 downwards.
TTCAGTGTAGTGGTTTGACCTTGGATTTGTTATGAGCTGTTTGACTGTGTTTCCAGAGAGCAGGATGATTATGAGGTAGTCAGGAAGGTTGGGAGAGGAAAATACAGCGAGGTTTTTGAAGGTGTCCATTGCACAAACAATGAGAAATGCATCATTAAAATCCTTAAACCTGTGAAGAAAAAGAAGGTGAGTCTTCTCCTTTTCCAGTTTTCTGTGCTGCCTGGTCCTTGGCTTTGGTTACATTCTTGTTCTCAATTGGTGCCATACATTACTAAAACGTTGTTGTTTGATTGAAAAATATATATTCGACGTCTTTCAATAAAATGCTTTTGCATTTATGCATGAATTTATCATTGTTAACAAAGTGCAATCTTCTTCTGTTTTTTTTTTCTTTATACTGCATAGCGTTAGTATTTAGTCTTTTGACTTAATGCATCCATAGCTATAATGGAGTCAGCCTGTAGGAATGAGTAGCTTTGTGCTAATTGTAGTTTAGATTCCCCAGAAGCAGGCTGGTTTTATAAATTAAAAAAGTTCAGGGCTGGGCTGCAATTTTCAAAAGTTTATAACATCAGTATAGTCCCCCTCACTTAATCAACCATAGATTTTATTTTGAATTATTTGACCAAAACATGTTCTAGCGGTGAATTTACATTCAAACCACCTTTTGAAAATCCATGTTCCAGTTTGTTTTTCAAGCATACATAGTTACATACTCTTAACAAGTTTTTTTTTTTGTTATTAGTGTTTTGAAAATCATTTTATAAAAAGTTAATAGTTTGTTTGTTATCAATATTATTAGTTATTTTTTAAGTACAGAAATTAAGAAAGAAATACATTTTGTTTTAATTTTTTATTTTTAAAATCATAAAACAAAAATAAAAAATAAACTTTATTTTTTCATATTTTAAAAATAAGTTTTCAGAAATGATTTTTCTAAATTAAATAATTGATATAATCTATTAACTAATATATATTTTTAATGTGTATAAGAGTTTTTTTGTTTAATTATTTACCATTTTATATTTTAACAAAATTATATTTTTCCCATTAAAATTTGTTTACAAAATAAGAAGAATAAAATATATAAATAAACCGATTTTTATTTTAAGTTTTTTATAATATTTGTATACAGTTGATTATGGTTTCGTGATTGGAAGTTATTACTTGATGATACTCTAATTTATTGATATTCAGTAATGCGGTTTGATGTTCTGTTATTTTTGTTATATTAATTTAAGTAGATATTTATTCAAGAAATAGTTGAAAATTAGTATTAATATAAATGAAAAAAATAGTTGTTTGTTGTATATTATTATTATTTCATGATGTTTTGATGTATTGATGTTAAGTTATGATAGTTTGATGATTATTCATTTGCTTATATTAATTCAGGTTGTAATTTATTTGAAAAATATGTGAAAATTGATATTAATGGGTATGAATATTGTATGGAAATTGTATTATATTTATTGTATTAATTGAGTATTTGAAACAGGTTGAAATTATATTATAGGGGATTCATAATATATGCAGAGATCATTTTGCAGACTTTATAAAATTCAGGGATCATTTTATAATTTTAAAAAATTACCGGTATTTAAAACATTGTATCAAATGCATTGCCATTTTAATTATAAATAATTTGACTCAAA
>JAOXYD010000136.1:3791295-3803677 GCA_028565735.1 Pinacopodium congolense | reverse complement strand
GATTGAACAACTCTTAAGTCTCTACTATTGAGTATCTACTTTATTTTACTTTTTTTTACGATTATATCCATTCAATTTTCTTTAGTTTAGTTGAATTTTCAGTTTCTATACTTTTTGTTTACCTTAAACAAAGTGCAATTCAAATCTAAAATCAATCCTCGTGAGATCGATATTATTTATACTATAAGTTACAACTCGTATACTTACAGTATAACTAAAACGAGCAAACATCAGTAAGACCATCAAGCTCTCTTAAAACAGTTTTCGAGATTCACAAAGAAGTATGGAATATTAAGCTCAACCTGCAAAAGTCAAATTGGATTAGCCTAGGTAGAATTTTTAGGTATGAAGTTTCATAACAATTTCTATCAACCCAACCTACATATAACTAGTAAATTATTACATTTCCCAAATGAACACTTTATTATTAAAAGAATTCAACAAGTTTTTTACATAGTTAAATATAATAGGGATTTTATCCCTCATGTCTCTGATCATACTAACTAGCTATTAAAACTATTAAATAAAAATCTGCTACCATAAGGTCTTAATCAAACAAAGCCAATAAAGCAATTAAAGAAGATTAGTCAACATCCACCTCCACTCAAGATACTGATAAAAGAAAATGAATTTTGCAGGCAAATTCCAATGAGGATTTTTTTTATAGCAATACTAATTGAGGAAATAGACAATAAAAGATTCTATTATGGACACGTTAATGGCCAATTTAAACAGCTAGAAAAGCACTACCATATAATTTATAAAGATATTTTGGCAATAAGGAGAAGTATGGAAAAAGTTTAACTTACATCTCAACCTACACTACTTTATAAAGGAAATAGACAATACATCTTTGTCAAAGATACTAGATCCTAGCAAAAAAAATCTTGCTAGATAACCGATTGATGGCATATTAAAGGCCATCAGAATATATTAGCTGATTTTCTCCCTTAACTCAGAAACTTATTTATCTTATTACCTCTTTAAAATCTATTCCTCTTATTCTCTCAATAACTAATCTACCTAGTATTGCTAAAGTTGAAAAGTTTTTTTCCCTTCCTTTGGAAGAACTCCTGCAACTATTGATGAAATCACAACTCCTGTAAAAATGAGACTCTTTTATTACCTCTACTTTTCCTCAAAAAGTCAAGAACACGCAGTCTTATCCAACCTTCCTTAACCTTCAAATACCTTACTATACAGTGTTCTTTATTAATGGTCCTATATCCATTAAGGTCACGTGGTACTTATAGGTAATATCAACCCTGTATACTTGTATTATCACCCTTACACTTCTTAAAATTTATCAGTATTTATATGACAGAGACCATAAAATCTCAATCTATGGATTTTCCTTAAGTGGTATCAACCACTCATGAAATGGAGGTTAAACATCTTAAAATTCATTGAGCTGTACAAACTCTAGGAATTTCTACTAAAAAATAGAATGTATAGTGTTCTTTGTTCTCCATCATCTATATAGTGTTGCACATAATGGCTTCACCTACATTACCAATCAAGCCTATTCTAGCATACATCCATTCAATGGCCACGGTATAAGGAAAATATTTTAAAAAGTCTTAAACACTTTCTTAGAGACTCGAAACATTTTTCTAAGTATGGGCTTCCAATCACCTATACCACACTTATGCATTAACTAAGAGGATTTGTCCCAAGTGAGCCTAAGATGCCGAGATTTGATATTTCATACACTGATGAAAATTTTAGTGCTTTAGGTTTCAATATTCCAAGACTTTCCAAACCCAAACACTTTCAAGATGATCCCATTGGAATTCCTAACACGGCTGGACCATCTCAAGCCACAACCTCATCTTTTCAGGATGTTCAAGACCTACTTGATGACTCTCCAATAATTGGGAATAGGAAATGGAAAACTTTTTGAAAAAGTTAAAAAAGGAAAAAGAAAAAGTAGGTGAAAGCAGCCCCACTAAAAATATAAGAGAAGAAACTAACAACTCAAGTGAAGAACCGTCTCCATCCGACATGCAATCATGGCAACAACTCATCAATAAAAGATGAAATGATTAAAATGCCTTTATGTCAGTATTTTAGATCCCTGTGTTTCCTTGTTCTTATCTATAAGTATAATATGATGTGACTTTGTTCTTATCTATCTTATGATGTGATGTTATACTTATCTAATGTTGTTTGTTTGTTTGTGATCTCCTTTGCCTATAAAAAGTAGGTGAAGGTAGCCCCACAAAAAATATGAGAGAAGAAACTAACATCTCAAGTGAAGAACCGTCCCCATCCAATATGCAATCATGGCAACAACTCTTCAATAAAAGATGAAATGATTAAAATGCCTTTATGTCAGTATTTTAGATCCCTATGTTTCCTTATTCTTATCTATAAGTATAATATGATGTGCCTTTGTTCTTATCTATCTTATGATGTGATGTTATACTTATCTAATGTTATTTGCTTGTTTGTGATCTCCTTTGCCTATAAAAGCAAGGGTCTCCTCTCATTGTATTAAGCTTTGGAAGCATTGAAAAATTAATAAATTTTGGTGTGTTTCTCCTTATGGCTTCATTCTAAGACTCTTTTTCTCTCTTAAGCACTTGAATCTTTAATAAGTTTACTTATATTTCACAAAGATACAAGTATGTTTTGCACCTGCCTTTACATAAAAATCTTGTGCATAAAAAAGTATAGAACCCTTAATCTTGTTTAAACTTTAAATTATATAGGGAGGATTGATTAGCTTAGATCCCCAAAAGAAAAGTCTTGAGAGTTGACACTTATTGAGAGAAGAAGGGCTTGTCTTGGCTAGCATACTTGACGTCTTAGCTACAATTATCTTTATATGACTCTAAGGGCCCGTTTGAAAACGATTTCGTTTGCGGATTTGGTTTTTGGTTTTTTTTAACACAAAAATCGATAAAGAATATTACAAAAATTGAAAAAAAAACACATTAATATAACACAAAAATTGAGACAGATAAAACAAAAATCTATAAAAATACATAAAATTCAATACAAAAATATAACAACTACAACTAAAAGCTCAATCAAATGGCCCCTAAGCTATTTTAAAGATTTTTTTTAATCATTGCAAGCTTGGTCTTGGTACAACCTATCTAGTTCTGTTATGTTAAATAGTAAAATGTTTATAAAAATAAAATAGTATTTTGGCCGATAGATGGCAAGGCCATCATTATCAACTCATTTCCTCAAAAATACCAAATGTATAAGCTCTTAATTTAAAAAAAAAAGGAAAGTTGAAGGAATAGAAAAGGATTGTGAGAGGACACTAGAGAGAGAAAAATGAAAAGAAAGAAATAAGAAGTCCCCATGTATATATATATATATATATATAAGGCACCATAAGAGCACTTGTACTTCTGCAAATAATGAACTACTTACTCAGTAAAAGATAACTAGTGCTCTCCCTATAAGTAGCAGTTTAATAGCCCTTCTTTTTCTTCTTCTTCTTTTCTTTTGACTTTCTCTCTTTTCTAGTTTCAGCCCTTTTGACCTTCTTTCTTAGTTCACATGTTAGAGAAGCCATAGCTTTGCATCTTGACTTTTTAAACCATTTTCTTGCACTGATAAAATTGCAATCTTAATTCCTTTAACATGAAAAAGTTATGATCTAGGAAATTTGAGTTTATCCTAGAAAATTACTTTTCTTGGTTTTATCAATATATTTGTGCTTTTGATTTGGGAATCAAATCATTGATCAGATTTCTTAAGATTTTTAGACATTGTTGTTATTCATCTCTCATACTAGTCTCTTCACTCCAACTTCTACAACAATATTGGGCCGAATAAAAAATTGACAGTTTGAAACCTTTTCGATTTTATGTGAAGCATGTGGTTTTAGGTTTATACAAAAGTCATACTACGCCAGATAAGAATAAACCATATGAGTTTGCCTCATCTAAAAAATACAGATCTTTTTTCTTTTTTTCCAATTTACTGACTATTACAATTTACATACTTTGCAAATGAACATTTTCTATCAACCTTCAAGGAAGTTGTCCTGAAAATTCAAAGATCCATAGAATGAGTTTAACAATCCTAAAATCAAACTTCAACTATAAGTTAGATCATAATTAACTATGATATATATATATATATATATAACCTTACCATGCTCTACTCCAAAGTTCCAAGTGTTGATCAAATCATCTAATGGTACCTCGAGCAAAGAAGGGTTTGAGAATGAAGATACCTTTAAAAAAACAATTTTTTACACCTTTTGAGAAGCCTCTCTATTCCAAAATAAGGGGCATTCTGGAATTGTAACATGAGATATTAAAGGGAATGTATTATATACTACTAATCAACAGAAAGCTAAATATGATTGGTTAATTTAGTCTCTTTTCTCTCACTACGAGTGCACTCACAAAAGAAATATCCACCTAACAAACACTTAATGGAAGTCTTTACACACCAAATGGTAGGACAATTGATGAGCTATAATTACTTCAAAAAGTGAAAATACAAAGATCCATGACTCTTCATCTCCACTGTGTCATATAAGGTGAAATTTTGAGTCAATTTATTAATAGATATTCATTTTTTTATAAGGCTATTGACTGTGTGCCAAGCCCTAGTGTTCGACATTGATAACGAATCCAACTATTAGGGACAAGCACAAACTCATCATGTTAACTCTTGTCCTAATCCTGTCAATTACAACCTTTGAGTCTGTGCTCAATCAAGAAAAATAATACTAAGGTCTTTATTTGTGGTCTAAATTTGAATTTTATCGATTATTGTTCTTATCCAAAATAAGATAATGATCTGACTTAACTTTTGCATAGAATAATAATTATAATATCTCGTAAGGTGATCAAAAGTAGTACGGAGCCTAAGTTAGGCTTACAAAAAAAAAAGAATAATTTCTCTTCCCCTTCCTCTAATAGAACACAAATTCATAAGGTTAAAATCATAAACAAATTGAGTCAACCATTAGGAGGAATCCTTAAGAGTAATCATAGTTTCAATAAGGTAATTGTCAACTACAATAACTATACTAGTCGTTATTTACTCTTTCTAATTGTTATACATATAATTATTATATATGTGACATTGTCTTTTGATTGTCTAGTGAATAAATTTCTATTTGGTAAATCAAGTAGCTCAAAATTAAACACTAAATATAATCCATATATTTATAAAATACAAACTTTTAACACTCAAAATATCTCACACTTATTCTTTATGAATTCTATTTAACTCAAATCTAAAACCTAATACTTGAATAGGAATATCTTCCAAGTATTTGAACTACTCTTTAAGAGATACCCACATTATTAGTGTAGTGCATATAAAAGGAAAAGATGGGGTTGTTAATTATGGGCAGGTATTGGGAAGAGCGTGGTAATAGGGAGGGTAAAGGGTGGAACAGGACAAGTTTGAGCCAGGACAAGTTTGAGCAAGGACATAAAAATCCCAAGCTAACTTATGCCGACGGGATACTTGGCATATAATCTGATACTTGGACTGCTCTGCAAGGAACCATCCACCTACTATTCACGCCTTTAATTAAGAAGGTATCTCTATTCATCTTTATTTGCTTTTTCTGACAATGAAAACGATCAAAACATAAAAGGCCATAAAAAGTTACTTGACCATGTGAATAATAATCAAAGTATGAGCAACGAAAATTCACATGTCAATCAGAATCGGAACCATTCAACTACAACACAACCACGTCGAAACCACAATTAATAAAATAATTGTTTTTATAACTAATATATTAATTTAACCATGTCTTTAATAATTAAAAATTTTATAATAGAATTAATATAATTGTCATTATTTTTTAATTTTCAATCAAATAAATTAACATTACGTTTAAATATAAATAATACTATATCAATATAATAAATCAATTTATTAATATATTTGGCACATATATTATTAATGTTTTATTTAAATTAATTATTTATGATATAATTGTTCACGTAAAAAATTATATTATGTGTGTGTTGTATAGATATTTTAAAAATTAAAAATTTATTATTTTAAACTAACATAAACATTTTTAGGAGATTTCTTGAAATATAAAATTTTTATTGACTTTTTAAATAAATAACTTAGCCCATCATAATCACGATGAAGATGGCATGGACGATCATGTACATGTATCAATATGCATATGTGTTTGTGTATGTATATATATATATATATATATTTCATATAGTGTGATTGAACAACTGAGATACGTGGCAAAGTTGGTGAATTTATTCTTATCTTTTTGTAATTAGAGTTGGATCGTCCCCATGCTTTCCGTTCCAGTATTTTTTGTCTGCTATCAAATTTTTTTAATTAATAATAATTTTTTTCAAATTTTTTAGGGACAATTTTTGTGCGTCTCTTATCATTGCATTTTGTCTTCTTTTTCATTCCTATTTTACTTTATACAAAAGCAAAAATCTCTTTTCAGAAGCTTTTGGCTTCTCCTCTTATATTCATTCTTTTTTAAATTTTCTTTTCATTTTAAATAACCTAATATGGTTTTGTCTACTTCTTGATATTAAATTGCTTGTCACATTATTCTTTTGTAAGTAATAAATTGTGCATTAGAATTCGGGTAATTAATAGATTATCGTAGTATAGGAAGATGAAAAAGAGACTGTGTTTTGAAATTTTAGTTAATTATGTTTTAGAGTCTACTATCTTAAAAAATACAAATAAAAATTTTGAATATTTAATCATATTTATAATGTTATAATATAGAGTTATTTAATTGGTTTAGATAATTTATTATCATAACAATTGAGTGATATAAGACATAAATTCAATTTGACATAATTTTTTAAGTACATAAATTCTCTAAATATACAATCTGTCTTATTGTGTTCGAGATATGAAATTAAGTGTTCGTAAATATTTATATCTCAGATAACACTTACCCTTAATTTGCAATCTGACTAATTCCTAAAAAACGTCCTAGAGCACTAGACCTCAGCAATGAAGAATCACGTATGTGATCGGGAAAATTTACATACTTAATAGTTCAATGGACTGACATTTTCATAAATAATGTCAACCTTCGAAGAGCTATCAAATATGAAATTTGATTTGAAATATCTTTAAATAATTAATTAATTATAATTATTTTCTCTATTTTTTGAGCTTCCTTAATTTTAATTTGAAATGGTGGAAAATATAAGCTTGTAATAAAATTCGAAGTTACTTATCTTAGTTTTAAGCCAAATTTAAATTGAAAATTTTTAAATTCAATTTAATGAATGAGTTTCGTCATCAAGTGTGATTTTATTTATTTAAATCCAACCAAACTTGGAATGAGATCCAGTCAAACCTTTTAACATCCCTACTTATAAGAGGGTCACTAATAGCTAGTAAGTCATCAGTCACAAGCATGTCTATTAAATTTATTCAACTATGTAGATGGAATGGGCAATTATGTATATTTATAAAAAGGACGTATGAGGGTTTAGTTTATCTCTTCTTCTTTTTCTTTTTTTTCCTTTTCTGGATATTAAATCTTCTATGCTATACTCTCTCTTTTTTTCTGAAAAGGGATTCAGCTTTTGAGAGTATATGAACCCGAATCAAGTGATGTTGCCAATTCAATCTTTTTAACTTTGTCATATGTATTATAAAGTTACGATGAGAATAGAATTTCTCTTTTCTAGTATATTATATATTATATCTCCTTTCAAACTAGGATAATTTCACTTATAAATTTCTAACATACATCGGTCAAAACAAAAGGGCATGTAATGTACCGTAAATATGAGGGTATAAGAGAAAAAAAAAAAGGGAATGGGTGAAGAGACACGGGATATAATCTTTGGGATTCCGACCGCACCCTAGTGTCGGTCTGTTAGCTTACAAAAATGTCTCATAACACGGCAAAATTATCAATTTAAGAGGAAATGACAGCTCCTCAAGTCTCAAGTACACTCCCCCTGAGCTCCCTATCAAATCCCAATTCAAGTTGGATTAGTCCCATACCTCTGATCAATCGCATTAAATCAATTCAAACCCCTATCTCTCTCTGCTGTGTCTCCTGACCTCCTCTTCTCTATCCTCACATTCAAAGTTGTGCTCCATGTAACACAATCATCCAATTCGATGTATACTCATTTTGTTAACACTTTTTTCAAATAACTTTAGTTACACGCTATCATCTTATATTATTGAATAGATTAATTCCTGATCGACTAAATAAGATAAGTATTATATTTGTAATTTATAAATTATTATACATGTAAATTTTTATTAGATGCATTTATTAAAAAAATCAAGATCTATCGTTAATAAAAAAAACGCTTTTTTTAATAAGCAAAATCCTTGTTTTTTGGTTTTTAAGATTCAAGGGTAAGGGTTAGCTAGAAGTTTCTCTAATAATTGTAATTAAGTCATACACATAGAGGGATGAATAGATATATTGATTTATTGGTATATGTATATGCATGTATTGGTCGTGATTGTAGGTCGAGAAAATAGTGGTCAAAGATTACAATTATGTCAAGGACCCTGAAATAGTGTTACGAGAAGGGAACAAGGTATAGGTTTTTAATCCCTAGCTTTTTCTTACTTAGGGTTTAAAAGTAAGGTTGAATGCCTTCTTGGTTCATATAATATTTGCATGAGTCGTGAATTTTAAGGTCTCGATGCCAAAAGGAATCTAGGTGGAGGCGGTCCAACTTGTCATGGCGACATTTGGTTTGTTTTCGCAACAAAGCTATCAATAGAAGGATTAAGAAATTGGAAAACACTTAACTAACTCCATTACCATTTCATTCCTCGAGCCCTCCATTCATTAATCATGTTTATCTATAAATGTTAGGTTGGTCAACTGAAGCTTATCAAAACCCTAGTTCACTCTCAGACTCAAAATCATATTTTTAATCACTCCTATTAACAAATAACAACCTTATATCTCCCAGTTGGCCACTGGACAGGATAATTGGCCAATATAATTGTAAAAAGATATGGGTTTGGAAATCTTGCTCAGGTAACCTCTTAAATTTCATATTCTTCTACAGTTTCTCTGCATGCTCGTGATTTCCCAGAAGAGACATAACCTAATGGAAGGATTTAATGTTTCATATTGGCCCTACATCGTTAAGCTGTAGCTTTGCAACCATTTTATTTGAAAAGGGCCTGTACGGATAATAAAAGGCTAGATTAAAAAAATGGGGAACAGAATCTCTAGCTGCCATGATTACTTCGAGGCATTTGTCTTGGCATTTGTCTCTTAACTGTTTCTCTATTTGTGTAATTTATGATGTAGGTGAAACATGTTAACATGATACGTGTCGAGGACCCATGTTCTTCTTCTTGGCTTAATCGACATTATTATTATAAATCTTACGTTAAACGTCATGAACATGGCCTCTTGATATTAGGGTTTCTGTTCAATGAAGTTGTGTGGTCCTAATAGCAAAACCCTAACGACACTTTTGACTGTTTCAGTTGTAGTTGACGGGGAACTTTAGAACAAAATCATATGGGAATAAGCATTTAGTTGCTTAAACAATCTTTTCTTTACTGTTTTAAAGCTTGGTCACTGAAGAAAATGGAGTATGAACTTGGAACAAAAGCCAAAAACTTCGCAAGAATCATGTGTTTTTATTATGAATATCGTGCCCCATCATCTCTTCCGTCATCAAAATCACCTTGGTTTCGATTTGTTCGAAGCCTCTTTTGTGTAATTAGTCTTAATTAAGAAAGATTCTGAACCAAATCTCGAATAGGAAACAGTATTAGCTCATCCCCAAAATATTTTATTAGAAGAAGTTGGTCAAATAGATCAAATCCGTTACTTTTTAGCTAGAACAGAAATCGATATCATCGTCATTATCAAATACCTTGATTCCATTTCTAATGGTCTCTCGACAATCATCTAGACAAAGAATAATATGATCATAATTTGTTGATGGATTCTTAATATCATCTAAAGCAATATATGGATTGTTTAACGACGTGTGAGAATCTCACCCATCAGTTGTTTATTTCATTGTCCCTTTATTCTAATCCCACTAATATCAAAGGCAAGCATATTCCACCTATTTTGACTGGCAATGATATGGAATATATAGAGCGAGAGAGAGAGAAAGAGAGATAATAAATCTGTAAGTAATCAATATTTTAAGATATTTTCATTTCAGTACTTAGTTTTTAAAAAAATTAATTTAGTAACCTAGCTTTTAAATTTTATTCAACTTAAGTAAGAAAAAATAAATTCTGTTAATTTTTCACATAAGCAGTTAATAAAACCTAATACGCGGACATCCATATAACAAAAAGTACTTACATTAATGTCTATATATATAATGTCTATATATACAACTTTATTAATTATTAATCCTTAAAAAATTTTAATTTAGTAACTAACTTTATAAAATTTTTCATTTCAATATCCAACTTTTAAAATTTTTCAATTTAGTGATTAATTTTTTAATTTTATTCAATTCAAGTCAAAATTATATTTTTCTTATAAAAATAATAAGTAATTAATAAATTAATATTTTATTAGAAAGTATTGAATAACGACTTCTAAACTTAGTTAATAAATATTACTATATATTAAACTTTCTTTTAAAGAATATTCAAAGTTTAAACTTAATAAATCTTTGATTTAAAGGGAGCAATTCATGAATAAATTTTTTAAATTAAACAGATAATATCTACAGAACATGTTTTATAAATAAATTTAGATTTAAAGATATATTATTAATTTATAAGAAATAATATATATAAACGTAAAAAACTTATTTCTTCAAAAGTTTGAAAATTATTCCATTAAAAAATTCAATAAACGGCCTCACTATATAAAAAATCATATATTGAAAATTTTTCAATTAAAAGTAACATATTATCAATTTAAAATTAATGAATAGAATGATACAAATATTTAGAATAGAAGAATCTTAAGAATTAATACAAATAATTATTATATTAATTAATAAATTAAATTAAATTAAATTTTTTCTTCTTGTATAAGAGAAAATAATATTTTTAGAATATTCTGTTTCATATATATTATAAAAAATTAATAAAGTATCAAAACTATCAAATAAATTCTTTTGTTAGTCAAGATATCAAAATTATCAAATAAACTATTAAATAAAATTTTTATAAAATTTTAAGAATTTATAGTGAGACCATACATTGAATTTTTTTAATAAAATAATTTTTAATCTTTTAAAAGAATACATATTTCTTTTATCTTTATATCTATTCTTTGTTATAAATCAGTGATATATATTTAAATCTAATTTTATTTATAAAAAATATTTTGTGGCTATTATATATTTAATTTAAAATTTTATTTATGAATTATTTCGCTTAGGCTAAAGACATATCAAGTCTAAATCTTGGATATCTTCTAAAAGAGATTCTAACACATAAATAAATAACAGTTAACTAAACTTAAAAGATATAATATGACACTTTTTGATAAAATATTAGTGTATTAATCATTTATTATTTTTATAAGAAAAAATCAATTTGACTTAATTTGGACAAATTTTAAAAGGTTGGTCACTAAATTAAAAATTTTTAAAGGTTAGACATGAAATAAAAAATTTTTAAATTTTAGTTATTAAATTAAAAAAATTTTAAAATTAATCCGTAATAAAATTATATACATAAATATATACGCGTACACTTTTTATCACATGAATACTCATGTATTAAGTTTCATTAATTGCAACAGCAAAAAGTTAATGAAGTCTATATTTTTATTTGGGTTGAATTTAATTTAAAACGATAATCATTAAAATGAAAATTTTTATAAATTAAATTCTGAAGTTAAAAATTATATAAAATATGCGCATAGGCTTTATTTTGGTTTTTCTCGTTCCAAACAGTAATTTCCTTTCTTTTTTTTTACGATTGTACAATAAAAGCACAAAATCATTCTTTAAATCTAAAACTTTTGTTTGAGGGGATTAAATGAATACTATTAACCTTCCATCATTTTACAAAGCATTAATCAATATTTGCTCAATTTGTCAGAACAACGATAACCTGTCAATCAATTAAATTTAGGACTTTTTCTCGAAGTCACTATCATGGCTATTGTTGTTATCGGGGCATTAAAAAAAATACTATCATCATCAATCACCTCCTCTTCTTTTTTTCATTCGAATTATTGTAATTGTCGCTGTCGTCATCATCATCTTCATGTGTTCATTCACTTAAAACAACTTGGTTACACATGATTTTTTAGGCAGTTCATGCTTGCTACTATCTAACGTATAAGACAACGTAGAAATTCCATTAAATGTTTAATTATCTTGTCTAATGTTTGTATGTGAAACTCGACCATGCAACAGCAACATAAAAACGTAAAACAATTCACCTCGGTTGCTAGGGAAGAATAATTATTTGGACCCGGGCCAAAATATCCAAAATATATGCA
>JAOXYD010000136.1:3774478-3789732 GCA_028565735.1 Pinacopodium congolense | reverse complement strand
TATTATTAGTCTTTTGGAAAGTTAAGTTAAAAATTATACAACATAATAAATTTTTTAAAATTAAAGTAAAATTTTATAATTTTAAAAAAAATTCAAAATGGTACCAATATTGACTGGTACTAGTACAATAGAATTTTAAACTTAAATTCAGTATTGATACCAATAAAGTATTTAATACATTTGGTAAGATGCAATATTAAAGATTATCTATAATTGTAAATATTTGGAATATGACTCACCAATATATTAATTAATTTTAAAAATATGTAATTTCTAATAAATAAAAAAAATTTAAGGATTAGATCTACTAACATTTTCAAATATAGAATAATGAAGCTTTGATCTTTTTAATTATAATAACCAATCGATTTGAGTAGGCGATGTTAATTAATAATATTAATTTATCTTACTTCTAACTTAAATCCAAATTAATATTATAAGGGATTCATAATAAATTCAACATGTGGAGATACATCATGTTCATAGAAAAAACAAGGTCATGAGTTGCAAAATCTAAGCTAGAACTGGTAGAACATCAAGAGGTTAATTTAAAAAATTTTGGATAATCACGATGGATGGACATGCTGATCAAAATAGTGATTAATTTATCAATGGGCTTTTAACTCATTGGAAGAGAATGGCTAAGGCATCATCCTCAACCAGGAATCAAATCCTGATAAAATCAAAAAGGTTAATTCCAAAAAAGAAATAGTGTTTAATTTACTGTTACTCCCCATTTTCGCTGCTCTGAGAAAAGGAAGAGAACAGGAAAATTAAAGCAGCAGCTTATCAATCGCCTTTTTTGATGTGCGAGGCCATTTTTGTAGGCCACTAACCGAATCGTCGGCCGAAATTTCTGGGTGCGCCGTTTCCCTGCTTCAGTTAATTCTTTTGCGGCTTTGATTTTTAAAAAAATATTTTATACTATTTCCTTGACTTTTATAAATAAATACACTTTATAAATTTGTGTCAACTGGATTTGGGTTCTCAAGTGTCACTGATGCAGCTCTTGCTGATGTTTCTTTTTTTGGTTTGAGTTTTTTTTCTAAATTTTTATTTTATATTAAAATCATGAGTTTGCAACTTAATTCAATATATCTTATATAATTATTTGAGTGGAATCCATCTATTTATATATTTGTTTGATAGATTATAAAAAGTATAGAAAAAAATCAGTACAAAGATTTAAATTATAAAATTTTACAAGATTATGGATATTATTATTTCACTGTGCACCAAAAAGGACACACATGACACATGAGGAGGATGGAGACATTAAAAATTGCATGAGTGGAGTACATAATAAAATGCAAAATTTGGTGAAGAAGATAATAAATATGATCACGGTGGATTGATGGATGTATGAATGAATGAAATGATTACAAAAATGGGGTGATGATGGCAACTCCTCATTTCCATACAAAATTAATCATTAAAATTACATCCACAAGACTGCGCAGCCATAGCCGCCAATTGTTTTTTTTTCTCCTTTAAATTACACTTGCAATAATTTTTACTTAAAAAACAATATAATTAATATTCCTTTTCTATCTCCTAATCACAACAAGATTGTAACAGTTAACTCTTTAATTCCTTTACTATAATTATTGAATTATTCAGTATTAAGATGTATATTATTAGCATTTAGAGAGAGAGAGAGGAAGTGTAGAGACACACAGAAGCACAGAGAAGAAAAGGTAGGGACTTCGAAAAGCTCTGAATTAAAAATAGGAAAGTAGAACGGGGGAAAAAAAAAGGAAGGTGAGAGGATTCTAGAGAGAGACAGATGAAACGAAAGAACAGAAAAACTACAGTCTCCATGCATATATATATATATATATATAAGGCACCATAGGAGCACTTGTACCTCTGCAAATGATGAGCCACTCGCTACCTGAGAATACCATCAGCAAAAGACAACTAATGCTCTCCGTGTAAAATATCAATTCAACAGCCTTTCTTCTTCTTCTTCTGGTTTTCTCTTTTTTCCGGTTTGAGCCCTTTCGTCCTTCTTTCTTAGAGAATCCATAGCTCTGCGTCTTGACATTTAAACCATTTTCTTGCACCTGGGCAATCAAAAAACCTGATAAAGTTGAGATCTTTATTCCATCAACACGAAAAAGTTGTGATCTGGGAAATTTGAGTTACACATATTAACTTATCGTTAAAGTAGTATCAAGTAATATGGAACAAGAAGGATCGTCGTCGTCATCGGCATCATCATCATCAGGAAGGGTGATAGTGGTAAGAGAGTTTGATCCAAGAAAAGATGGAGCGGGTGTGGAACAAGTGGAGAGAAGATGTGAGGTCGGTCCCAGTGGGAAGCTCTCTCTCTTCACCGACCTTTTGGGCGACCCAATATGCAGGGTCCGCCACTCGCCTGCTTTTCGCATGCTGGTACAGTATTACAGAGACCCTCCCTCAGTGCACTTAGTACTATTACTCTTAACTCTCTATATAAACAACCAATACCCATGTTTTCTCACTTCTTCTCAATTTGTTTTATCATTTAGAAACTTTGTTTTAATCGTACTGAATTCTTATAGGTCGCTGAGTTGGGTGGAGAAATAGTGGGGATGGTGAGAGGTTGCATCAAAACTGTTACATGCGGGAAAAAGCTCTCGAGATATACCAAAACCGGCCCTCTCCCTGTTTACACCAAAGCTGCTTACATCTTAGGCCTCCGCGTCTCTCCTTCTCATCGGTCAGTTCAGTTTCCTTCCTAAACGTCGTCGTTCGTTACATGATTAGAGCATTAAACAACATACCTTCTAAATCACTGAACCAAATTATGTTTAATATTTTTCTTAATTAATTATTTATTTATTAACAGGAGGATGAGGATAGGCCTAAAGCTGGTACACGGGATCGAGGAGTGGTTTCGGGAAAACGGCGCTGAGTATGCTTACATGGCAACTGAAAACGACAACCTCGCTTCCGTTAAACTCTTCACCGATAAATGCGGCTACTCGAAGTTCCGCACTCCTTCGGTCCTGGTCAATCCGGTTTTCGCTCACCGAGTCCCCGTTTCAAACCGAGTCACCATCATTGAACTCGCTCCTCACGACGCCGAGCTTCTCTACCGACGACGGTTTTCCACCACCGAGTTTTTCCCACGCGACATTGACTCAGTTCTCAATAACAAGCTCAGCTTAGGGACCTTTCTCGCTGTGCCACGTGGCACTTACGAGCCCGGTTCCTGGCCTGGGTCGGTTGAGTTCTTGGACAACCCACCCAAGTCTTGGGCTGTTCTTAGTGTATGGAACTGTAAGGACGTGTTTACGCTCCAGGTGCGTGGCGCGTCCAGCGTGAAAAGGACGTTTGTTAAAACGACGAGAATGGTGGACAAGGCGCTACCGTTTCTGCGGTTACCATCGGTGCCAGACGTGTTCAGGCCGTTTGGGCTTCATTTTATGTATGGTTTGGGAGGTGAAGGACCACGCGCGGATAAAATGATAAGGGCGTTATGCGGGCACTCGCATAACCTGGCAAAACAGCGAGGGTGTGGGGTGGTGGCTACGGAGGTTTCAAGCTGTGAGCCGCTGAGGTTAGCAATTCCACACTGGAAAATGCTATCTTGCGCCGAGGACTGGTGGTGCATCAAGCGGTTGGGGGAAGACTACAGTGACGGGTCTGTAGGTGACTGGACCAAATCAGCCCCTGGCTTGTCCATTTTTGTTGACCCTCGCGAGTTTTAACACAAAATCTTGTACTAATTCCTAAGAAGAAATCTACATAGCAGTAGCTATAAAAATATAAAGCGGCTTTTTGTCTTGTTAGAATTTAGATTTTTCTTCAGTTTTTTTGTTTTTGTTAACAAATGGAGAATTTTGGGGGATAGGAAAAAGATAAGATATGGGATTTTGTCAATGAAGCGAATATCCCCCAACTTTAGTTTATTTCTCCAACTTTTTGTAAATGGATTTGGCTTTTTAGATCCTTTCTCAGCCAAATTCAGCTTTTTTATCTATCTTTTTTTAGCTTGACTTTTACTTTATATATATTCCAAAGTCTTTTCTCACTCGAGAAAATAAAGATATTACATGTTTACTTAAATTTATAACTTTTTTTTTCATTGGAAATTTAGTATATTCCCAATTAACGATCATAGGCACCAAACAACAAAAAGTCTAATCATCCTTCAAGCGCATTGGACATTGACAATGATAGGTCAAAGATATCATTCAAGTTGCTTAGGTGGTATGTGGATTGATGGAAGAGGGTACTTTTTATGCGGTCGAAATTGGAAGATTCTTAATAATAACTTAACCCAAGATTCGGCTTTTAGTTGTGGGCGTACAACTGTTTTTGCATTGGAAGTATTTAGTGGGAGGGCATTGAGGTACTATTGGAAGGACTTAGTTGGACTTTGGAGGTCTTGAGGCACTATTGGTTCCCGTTATTTCCAATTTTTTTAATATCGTATCATGATTAGTATCAACCTAGTTTTAAATGGTATTGTACTTATATTGGTTGATATTAATATTATTTTAAATAATTTTTAAAATTATAAATTAATTTTTAAAATTAATAAAATTTACAAATTAGTCTATAAATATATTATATTGTATAATTTTTAACTTAACTTTAAATTCAAAATACAAAAAAATTTCTATTTTAAAGTAAGTTATCTATGAAAATTTTAAATTATCATTTTTTAATACTTCCCCGAACAAATTGTCAAATATACCGAATAATTGGTATATATATTAAATGTCTAAAGCATGGTTTTTAAATATGATTAGGAACTTCAGCCCTTTGATTAAACAAAGGAGGAAAATGGAAATTGTGAGTTACTTCCTGTATCCAAAGTAGGTTAAGCACGTAGAAGATGCCTGTTTTTGATATCTAATATAGGGAACCCTTCTCATGTCAAAAAGGGATTTTTGCATTTGAAAGTCATGAGAAAAAGTAACAAATGAATGTGACTACTCGCCCATGTTGTTGGATAGTTTTCTTATTTCTCATAATAATGTCAAAAAAATAATTAAATATGCCCTTTTGATTACTTCTGGAATGATTTCTAATATTATAAATTATTAATGAGAATATTTTCAATTAAGCCAAAATTATTTAGAAACATTCATAAATTATATATTAATTAAAGTATACATCCTCTACTTAAAATTTGTGATCGATTAATTAAATGGTTAAACAATTTACTTAGTACAAATAATTGGTAGTTACATTCTATGTTTAGAAATATATTTAGTATACGCTTACAATCTCTTCCCAAAAAACTAAGCACAATGAGTTATATATGAAGATATGACTCACAATTATACATTGACTACCTAAATTAAGACTGGTTGCCACACAATAAGGTATTAATGTGAACAGATAAGCTAATGGGATTATAATATTGTTGTTTTGTTCTAATACACAAAGAAAAGGCAGTTCATGAGCAACTTAACAATGACTGAAGTCTTCTTCTATACAAATTCAGTTCATGGGAAAGTGGTAAACAGACAACAATTTAGTATAAATGATCGGTAAATGAAAAGTAGGAAAGCTTTTCATATGACCGACTTTTGTATGTGTGCTTAATATAAAACATGAAATTGAGAAAAGTTATAGAGTTAGGCTTAGTTGGTAGGCGTTAGGCAAATTTTGAACGTTTATGTGAATGTTTTAACAAATTCTGGTATGGAAATTCAGTGTCTAAAGTCCACTTTTTGTTAAGTTTCTTGTGAAATGATCATCTCCTAAATAAAACAAGCTTATCTTGAGTGTACATACATTCTGTCACCTTTTACTCGTGTCTGAACTGAAACCGTCCGAGTGGTTTAGGTAAAGCAAGATGGTCGGAGAGATTCTGTGTTATATTTAGTATTAGTCAAAGAGTGGTCGGCATTTCCTTCTGATTCCATCACTTATCATGGTAGTCTTCTTAGCAAGTCAAATCACTGAAATTAAAGAGTCAATGCTTTTCTTTGTATATAATTTTTTATAATCAAAGAATACCCATTTCGCGATCTTGATTCAGAAGTCAGAGCTGCTAGTTAGCTCAAGCTTAATAAGCAAGGAAGTTGATTTAAAAACTCCACTGAAATTTGAAATGTTTGGTATTCAAAATCACCAACTTTTGAAATTTGATTGATCATGAAGTTTCAAGCTTATTCTTCTACTGAATGGCATGGAGTAATTTTTTAGAATAAAAGAAAACGTTGGTAGTTATGAATGCAAATGAAAAAATAGGAACACCAACAATGCCACGTTATGCATTTCCAATTTTTCACGAAGCCAAAACTTGACATAAACATTCCACAGAAATCAGTCACGCCTATCTTCTTCTGTAAGAAAGATTCCGGTAGAAAATGTCAGTGAGTTCTATCCTAATGGTCAATTTCATGGGATCATATTACAAACCAAAGAAAGCATGTTCGACCATCCCTGCTACTTAAGATACCGAATGCCTTCTGCTTCTGGAAGGGGTAGATTTTGTCTCATCACCGGTGACAGAACCGGGACTCCGACTCTCGGATGTATCAGAGCTACTAATCTCACCGTTTCTCTCTTTGTTGGACCACAGCTTTGAAAATATCTTTGACATAAGTAAACCTTTCATGCTACTTGAAGCAACCCTTTCAGCATCATTTTTGGATCCACTGCTAAGATTTCTATCACTCCCACTACTCCCTAAACGCAGTGTTGCAAGTTCTCCTTTCAAAGCCTTGATTTCTTCGGATGTTGGCACAGCATCCCAGTCTTCTTCTGTGTTTGTTGTTGCGGACCTTGAGCTCCCATTAGAACCACCTGGAAGCAAGGATCGGATCGATTCGGGAAGTTCTGATGTGCTGTTGCCACCAGAAGATGTTGCTTGCCTAACGTGCTCAAAGAAGAGAATTTGCACAACCACACGCAAAGGTAGTCTCTCGTTTTGCACTGCATGCATGCAAGCGTCCACTGACAACTTCCTGCAGTCCATCAATCTACACATTCTCTTCCTCTCGCTCTTGCTTATTCCACTGTGTTCCTGTACAAAAAATGACAATCAGTTACAAAGCAGCATGAGTTAGAATAACAATAACTTTTATGCCTAAATGAGTTGTGGACTTGGATTGTAATTTATGTCTCAAGTAAAATGGATTATGAATGAAAAAATGTTCCTTGTGATTAGTTAGAAATCAACAATTCTATGGTTCTCTAACCTCAATAAGAACAGATTTACAGTCAAATACAATTGCACTCAGAACTAAAGATAACGATACATACTCAAACAAACATAATTCGTACGAACAACCCATTCCTCTATCTTGAAAATCATTTTATATCTAATGACTCTCAATAATACATCACTGCACAATATGAAAGTCAATGCTACACAAAATCAAGATGTTAAATTTTAATCTCCTCACCTTAAGATACATATCAATGGCGCGATAAAGTCCATCATGTGATGGCCTTTGGAAACTTGAAACCATCTCGGCAAGACACACAAACTTTGAGACAGGTAAATTTGGATCTCGTGCAATCTCAGTAAGATAGCCCTCCACCAATTTAGCAACCTTGAACTTCGGAGCATTTGATTCAAACTTTGGACTTTTACACTCCTGGAATTCAGTTTCCAAAGGGAAAGCAGTCTGAGTGCTTCTCTCCCACGTCACAAACTCCTCAACAAGGTTTTGGACTATATCAACATCATACATTGTCGTTTCTCCAGCTGGGGCTCGAATTAATAGATCAGCAACCGTAGCCTCCTCAAGCTGCTGGCTGATTTGTCTCATCAGCTCATTCCTTTCTCTATCTCCACATTCTAATAAAATTGAAGATCTTAACAACTTAAACAGGAAACTGCAAGGAACACTACCTTTCTCAGTAGGTAGTAGCCAAAATATGGTATGTACTAGTGATTTATACTTGAGGATATCACCACTCTGTACCATACCCTTGCTAAAACCTGGCAATCTTCTCAGGGCATACGCATGCAGTGCTTCTCCAATTACATTACCAGAGACTATTTCTTTTGCTTTAATTGTTGTGATAACCCTCTTATATAAATCTACCTGCAACTCACAGAGATCTTCCACCCACCAATCTTTAGGAACCATATGAGATCTTCTCATACCATTCCAAAGAGGATCCTTTCCATTCTCCGATGGAAGCTTTTTCCTGTTATATGTGTATGACCACTCAACTTTGGAAGTATCCATGCATGCCTTTAAAGCTATGGAATCAAGGCAGCGACTGATCAATTTTAATTCTTCTGACCATGGAAGAAGAGACTTTGCAGTCTGAAGGACAATAATTGAATCTTTCCAACTGCGGAAGATGCTAGAATTGAGAAATACTTCAATCTTGTAGATAAGATTCCCTTTCTCATTAGTTTCATACATTTCAAGATATTCCGCTGCACACCGAGCTGCAATGACATTGTATGCATTGAGAGTTACTGTCATTCCGTAACAAAATTTTGCACATATCTCAAAAGCAGCAGGTCCACCAGGAATATCCGGGATGTTAATTTCATCATTGTTCTCATCGCTTGTAGTTGCCATCAGCTTGTGAAGAAGCGCACATTTGGACAACAGTGGAAACTGCAAAATCATTCTCAGATTTAGATCACAGGTTATACTATTGATAACCAAATATAGAAAGTATTTGGTTTAATAATAGGAATAATTTCAATAATCAAGTACGTCACATGGTAGCTCCAGAAAAGTATGTACAAAAATTTAAATTCTAATAATTATCCATGATTGTCTGTGATGTATCACCAAAATCGATGTAGAAAGAAAAAGCAGAGCAATTCACCCACTTAGACCCAACAGGACTATGAAATTGCATATACTAATCAAAAACGAGAATAGAAGATAAACCTTTAACTTTTTCCATACAATCTGTGTGGCATATACTATTAGTTACCAAAATTGTATCATGTCCAAGCATGGAATTTGTACCTTGTGTAGATGGAATTTCACATCGCCAACATTGACTGTTATGTCGGTTGCCAACTCTGTTGCCACAAACCTATAAAATACAGTGCCTCAAATTATATTTCCACTGAAAATAATACACTCTAGTTCAACTTTGAGGGAAAAGAAAAAGGGATGAGGAACAGATAAGATATTAGAAAAATAGAGAGCAATGCCAATTGTTAAATTAAGTTGAACAGTCCAGAATACTATTTTAGAGACACAAGAAGAAGCACATTCTAACACGTTTTCTTCTTTTCGAGATAAGATTAGAGCAATTGCTGACATATAACTTGAGAATCAACAAAGGGCACTTCACAGTGCAGACTAACCTATTTGAGGTCTATTCATGGTTCATGGCTCATAAATCACATTTAATGCAATAGACAATAGCCATTGCATAAATATCAAAGTGGTTAAAACAAGCTGCTCCTTGCTTAATATAGCATAATTAGAAAATGTGGGTCACAGAAAATGAAAAACATTTGTGGAATCAGCAAATTCTCTACAGAAATGCAGAGTCAATTAAGCCAAAGTTCCGGTTTTAATCTCAACTGGCTGCAAGATTTAGCAGAAATTCAGCAACTTACATCTTTGAATCCTGGATAACTATCATCAAGAATCAATGCTATGATGAAAAAGGATATCTCTACACAAATAGCTTCTTCACATAAACCAATAAAACATACCCGTAAAAACAACTCTCATCCGTTTTAATCCACAAAGAGCAGATCATTTGAAACAAATGCATGTCTCAGCCAACAAAAATCACTATAAGCGCACCTTAAAATGTTGGCTGAGAATAGAATATCAAACTGATTCTTTCAACATAGGAAAGCTAATAAAAACGCTTCAGAAGCCCAAAGCCTAACTTAAATCTACAACCGTTCTCCATTTACAAGATATTATGAGAAAATTATGTTTTTGCAAATTAATATTAAAAAAAAAAGTTTACCCGAGATTACAAAGAAATATGAGAGGTTATACAAAATATGAAAGGTAAACTGAAGAAGCAAGAACAGAACTGATAAGCATTGAAGGAAATATCTATAAGTGCAATTAACACATGGACAAGGAACAAATCCAGAAAAGAATTTAACAAAAAAATAATAAACAGAAAAATTAAGTTCCGAAATCAGAAAAGAAAAATGAACAAGTACTAAATAAATTTACACAATTACTGGCCCGCTGAGAGCAGATATCAAACTCACCTAATATTGTCCCCATCAGTCTGAAATGAATCAAGCTTAGATCCAAGTTTCATAAACTTCATTTTGCCCAATAAAACTCAGCTCCCTTTTGTTCCTGTTCAACACCCTAATTCTAACTTTTGTTAACCAATGTTCCCAGAAAGCAATTGAAGGTCTAAGTTTTCTGCCAACTGTTTTGTTTTCAAGCAGAAGAAGAGTTTCTTCGTATGACCGAATCCTGCCCACAAAACTAGGCCAGAGTAGTGGAAGAGAGTAAATGAGAGTGGTGTGATCTCTAAACTAAAGCGAAGTAGTTGCTTCCTTGGTAGGTAACAGCGTCCTAGGACCACGGAGAGCGAAGGTTAACTCTGTCAAACATTTGTATAAACTATAAAGAGAGACACCCCACTTGCTGAGAACTGAGATCACCGCCTTTGTTTCATTTGTTTACACCAATAGATTACATAGAAACACACACACAAGGAAATGTTTCTAGGTAAAGAAAATGTCAACAACCAAACCCCAGAATCCACATTCCTTTCATAAATCCAATTCTCTCCTCAATGTAGCCTGCAACGCCTGTAACAACACGACAGGATATCTAGGTATTAGCTACGAAACCACCAAAAGAGTTGACAAGAAGCATCAAATTTGAAGGAACATTGTACGAGGAGCAACACTACCTACAAATTTGTTCTCCTATAACAGATCATTTTTATAGAGTATCGGAATCAAAGTCGAGAATATGACACACAAATCAGCTCAGAACGTACTTTACTCTTTCGACCAACAAAAAGAAACAAAACCTCGCTACCCAACACCGTTTTTCTTGTGTCATTCAATAATCAACTTAATAAATTGAAATACATGCAATATAAGAAATGGTTATCATTATTTATTTTTTTTTAAGTCTCGCCCGATTCGTGCAGAAGCAGAATAACCAGGCAAGAAGTTACGAGGGAGAAGAACAAGATCTACTGATGACATTTGATTGAAAATCTCGCCAAATCTGCTAAGGAAAGCGTGAAAAGAAGCGGTCGAAAGCATGTGGATCGAAATTTCTGATACTTCACCTTAGAGATTAATCTACAAGCCACCGAAGAATGCCTTAAAAGCAAACACTTTTTCACTCTTATCTCTAGCAAAGGAGGAATCAAATAAGCAAGGCAAGAGACAACTCGCAAGAAACAGAACAAGAACAGAAGATAACACAACACAACACAATACAACGTTCGGTGCATGAAAGGTACTATTACCTGCAGGACAAGGCCTCAATGAAGGTAACCCCACAAGCAACAAATAATACCCAACAAATCCCAAAACAACTTCACATCAAGAGGGTTAGCTGTTTCCATCTTTGACAGCCAACAATGCCTCCAGACCCACAAAAGGCCAAATCTCAGAATGTTCCCTCAATCTTATTAACACTCTCTCTCTCTCTCTCTCGACTCCTTTAAATCAGCACAGCCCCCACCAACAATATTACCACCACCACCACCACCACCGAAACCACCACCTATCCTCTCATTCCTTCCACCGAAAACTCAAAAAGATCAAAACTTTGCGTCTCAACAAAGGCGGTCTTTTTATGTTTCACTTTAACAGCAACGAAACAAAACATCTTTACTTTTGTTGTTAGAAAGTAAAAGCAGTGAGGTTTCTTTCAACACAGAGAACCCAAAAAACCATGAGACCCCACACCCCTCACCCCTACTTTGATGACGGTTTGATCTCTACAAAGGGCATCTCTCTAACTCTCTCTCTCTCTTCCAACGCAATGCACGCTAACCTGACATGCCCAACACCGGTGTTTCCCTTGTCTAGTACAAAAGCTGACTAGTAAGACTTAACCTTTTGTTTTTTAATAAATTTTTATAGCATTTGTAGTGAGCGAGGGAGTTTCAGTAACAGGCCCTGTGGACTAGAAAACGATCCATCCATTCCATCCGGCTCTGCTGTCTGCTCCCGTTTTACTTTTTAATCATAAAATCAATTTTAAAAATCGGATTGCACGTTTAATTAATAAAAAGAAATTTTTAAATTAAAAATTATTATAAGACTAATATTGAATTAATAATATTACTACAAATTATAAAAAATTAAATATATTATATTTAAAATAAAAATAAAAATAAAAAATTAATATATATTAATACATAATCACTTAATTTTAATTTTAATTTTAATTAATATAAAATATTAAAATAATCATAATAGAGAAAATTATACTTTTAAAAAATGTTGTATCTTATTTTCATTAAGAATTCTGAATTCTTTAACGTTATGTAAAAAATTATATAAAAAATACTTGTATTAACGTCTTCTAATATATTTAAATAAATTATAAATTAGTAATGTATAAAATTATTTTTTAAAATAATGTATTATATTTTTAAAGTAAGATAGTAATTACTGTTAGTAGATGTTTCTAATTCATTCATTTTATTCATACGTTTTAAGTTTATTATAATCAAAATTAAATGATAGTTCTTCTCCTTTGATCCAAAAGTTCGTGTAATTGGTGTAATAAATATCATTTAAATTATATATTCTCTTCTTATTAATCTTTTTTAATAAATAATATAAAATTAATATTTATTAATTAATTAATTAAAAATTATATTCAGTTAACAAAATACCTCTTTTTAATGTTCAAATTATAAATAATGTAAGCAAAGTCATTGAGTCTTTGATGCTCCAAACAATTTTACTTTTTGGTATGAATACGTTAAAAAATACTTCAATTACACTCACAACTTGATATAAAAAATGTTTTATTAAGTATTCTAATGATAATTTTTCTTAAAATTTGAGCATTTTCACCAAATAATCTCTTCCACTCATTTATATTTTCAATTAAAAGTTACAACAAAAAAATTAAATAAGTACAAAATAAAATTTAAATTATAAAAACTAAGTGGCATTTTTTTAATCATAAATTCTCTCTTTACAAATAATTTGACAAAAACTTTTCTGAACTTTCACGTTCAAATAAAGCATATTTTTGTGTTCAGTCACATTAATCATATTATCTGTGCATACATCTTTACTATGTAAGCAATAAAAATTGAAAAAATAAGTTTTCAAGTCAATCCTCCGGATATGATATGTATCCCATCAATAATCAAGAATATGTGTACAAGGTTTATATAAATTCTTCTTCCTTTTAAAAAAATTCATGATTGTCTTGCAAAATCTATATATGTCATCATATATATAACCTAAAAATAACTGCTCATATGAATAAAAAATCTTCAATAATTTTTACCAATAAAGCCTCAATCTTTAAAACAATCAAGCAAGCATCCCAAAACTTATTATCCAAAATAATTACACAAATTCCTTTTTCCTTTCTCACCTATTTAATAATTTATGACTTAAAAAATATTTATTTGGCATCACATTTTAAAGTACATGTTTGTGATTATATATTTTTTTTACAGTTATAAATGTAGCTACAAATCTAATAGTGACATGATTCACTTCTTACTTTCTTAACCAAGATTAAAAAAAAAGGTAAGATGATTATATAAAAAAATTGTAATCTTAGATGAACTAGAAATAAAATTATATTACAAATATGATATATAACACGTGGAGACTAAAAAATATGCTCATACCTTGATTTTAACAAGTACCCATTAAATACATAATTATCTGGTTTATCTGTAATGAGTAAAACCATACTCTTTCATCTAACTCACTTGAAAATTTTATAAAATATTATAAATAAAATATAAACACTTTTTACCACTTCAAAAGTAAGTACAAAATTAATAAAAATTATTCCAACGTCATAATGAACTAAGAAATTGATCAAAATGCTTTATCTTTGATCAATTCAACTATCTATCATAATAGTGCGTTATGTTATTTTCTATCTAAATTTATGTGAACAACTAATTGATTTTTTTTTTCAAATCTTGAAATAAACGTACATGACTTTCATAGTAAAAATGTGTTTTAAATCCATAACCTATTGTTATTTTAGCTTCCATTATTTCTTAAAAATAAAGTGAATTTAATATATTCAAATAAATACAAGAATGATAAAACCATAACTTACGATCTTTTATAATGTAAAATAGTGTCCTTATCATGTAATATACTTTTTAAACTTAGCTAAAAATTAAGAGTACTTTTTTGAGGCAAATAAAAATCTATACTAATAGCAGCTTTTTTTCCTTTATCTAATATTTGTTATATTTCTCTTTAAAAGAAACATCACGAGCCTTGTATTTTATTTTTTATTTTTTGTTTATTCTTTTAGATAATATCTAATTATCTTACATACATCAAATGGTATTTTTTTGCAAGAAACAAAATTATCTTTTAGACCAGTAAAATATTATTTTATTATATAAATTCCTTCACATTTAAACATTCTATCGCATAACATATAATTATATTAAGTGTTTTCGTTAGATGTTTAAGTAGCAGAAAAATAATATGATACTAGATAAATCTTATCATGAATAGAAGATATTATATCTTTTAAATATTTTTTCTGATAAATGAGTCTTCTTCATTATAATATAAACTTGAAATATATATATAAATACTTATACATTTTTTAATAATATATTTAAAAGTTTATTTTTATTTGAAATACTATATTTTAAATCCTGTATTTTAAGTATTGATATTAAATCAATGTATTTTAGATATGGTGCAAAAAATATTATTAAATATGTTGAATATATAGATAGGCAATCACATTATGTACTCAAATTTAGTCTAATAAGTTAAAAAAAACATGAAATTTTTTACAATTACATTAAATATACTTTCATGAATAAATATAAAACTTTTAGAAGGCTAATTACATTAAACTTAAACAAAGTTATCTTAATAATTAATTAATTACTTTAAATCATAAGTTATTTTTGCATTGTTTGCAAACAATGTAATACAAGTGGTAGGTTATATTAATTTTAAAGTTACATTAATGTAAGTTATTATTATTATTATTCTTTAAGGATTTTAAACAATTATTTGCAAGTTAAAAGAGACAAGGCAAGTAAATAAAATTAAGAAAACTTTGACATTTTGAAGCAAAAAGTCGAGCCAGGCATGTTTTAATTGACCATTATGTGCAATATTAGGTTTCTTTAGTTTAATGCTTAAAAATTGAAAAAAAGTGTAGGTG
>JAOXYD010000136.1:3759151-3773414 GCA_028565735.1 Pinacopodium congolense | reverse complement strand
TAACTTTATAATTATTTACTTATGAATAAATATTTAAAATAAATAATTTAAAAAATATACATTAAAAAAATTCAAATAAGTAAATCATAAATATATTGATATTAATAGTTAAATAACATAATAAATTACAAACAAAGATAAACTAATAGTTTGCGCGATTTTTTGCCATCTCTTTTGTAAAGATCTCTTGTTACGTTGCTCTTACCTACCAATCGGCTCGTTGTTATATACCTTTTCAATTCAGCCCTAATAGTGGTCAAAAGTTTGATGCCTCCCAACAATCGGATCTTGCGAAATCTCCATACGAATCCAGCATAAGAACATATCTTCACTAGTGCTGTATCCAGTGGATCGAGAAGCCATTTTTCTTTAAGATTTGATGTGCTTGTGAGAATGTAATATTTATGATGAAGAAAAGTGAAATACTTGGTTCGAAAACCAAATTTGCTTAAATGTTCTATCTTTCATATTTATAGACCTATATATGAATATTATCATTATCTTAACCATCTGATTAGATTTCATCATCATCTCAACCATCCGATTGGATTTCATTATCATCTCAACCATTATCATCCATCTTATCCATCTTAGATAAAATTGATATATTTCATCTTAATCTCAACAATTCTATTGGATTTCATCATCATCTCAACCGTTAGATGAATTACATCTTTAATCATTTCAGAACTTATCATCAACCTTATTCACGTTAGATAACATTGATGGATTTCATCCAAATCTCAACCTTCCGATTAGAGATTTTGTCAGTATCTCAACCATAGTAAGAACTTTTATAAATATCATCCTTTACTATATCGAATATGCATCAATTTATTGAAATTGATTATGATATTGGAGGTCCTTCTAATATCAACTTCTAAGACATGCCATCATCTTCATCTTCATCGTCATCATCATCATCATCAAGTGATGATAAACTTGAGTTGATGATGCTTGAAGATGAAATAGTCATACATAATTTGATACAGAAAAATAACTTAGCAATTGAGCTTCTTCACAATCAACAAAATAACTAAGATGGGTATCGTGGCTCCATCTCAAGACATATAGTGATCAATCGCAATCGTGAAGCTACAGATCATAATTTGTTTGTAGATTATTTTTTCTAAAAATCCACAATATAATGATAATATGTTTCGGTGACAATATCAAATGTCCTGAAGTTTGTTCCTTCACATTGCTAATGTTGTAAAAGAGCATGATAACTATTTCCAACAACGAAGAGATGAGCTTGGTAGATTTGGATTACCCACTTTACAAAAAATAACATTCGCATTTCAGATATTAGCATATGGTATACCTGCAAATGCTACAGATGAGTACATTAAAATTGGTGAGTCAACAGAAATTGAAAGCTTCAAGAGATTCTGTCATGCCATTATTGATATTTTTACATACCGGTATTTTAGATCATCAATTGCAAGGCTTCTTCATATTGGTGAATAACGTGGTTTTTTAAGAATGTTAGATAGTCTTGATTGTATGCATTGAAAGTGAAAAAATTATCTAACGGCTTAGTTGGGACAATATGCTAGACTTTCAGGATTACCAACTATTATTCTGAAGCTATCGCTGATTATAATATGTGGAAATGGCACGCTTATTTCAGTATACCAGGTACAAATAATGACATTAATGTGTTAGAATCATTGCATTTACTTTCTAACCTTACTCAAGGTATTACTCCTCCTGCTCATTATATTATTT
Organism: Pinacopodium congolense; assembly: GCA_028565735.1. Taxonomy (NCBI): domain Eukaryota; kingdom Viridiplantae; phylum Streptophyta; class Magnoliopsida; order Malpighiales; family Erythroxylaceae; genus Pinacopodium; species Pinacopodium congolense. Next base: position 3,771,683 of record JAOXYD010000136.1, on the reverse strand, counting down.
AAGGAGAAGAATATAATATGGAATATTATTTAGTTGATGGGATTTATTCGAAATAGTCCACCATTGTGTAAACAATTCATGAGCTACGTTTTGTAAAAAAAATATTTTGCAATGACATAAGATTCATGTAGGAAGGATTTGGAGGGTGCATTCGGAGTTCTACAATCACCATTTGAAAAAAAAAAGGTGTTGCATTCAGAGGGTGCCATTTGAATTATTATGTACAATATGATTGTTGAGGATGAATGCGATCTAAATGGACCAATCACAAGTGTAATGGAAGATTCAGAATCAACTGTAGAAAGGGTTACAAATGAAAATACCCGATTTCAACAATTTCTTACTCGGTATAAACAAGTCAATAATAAAAATGTGCATTTCGAATTAGTGAATGCATTAATTGAACATTTATAGGAACAATATACTAATTCAAAGGATTAGTGGATTATGCTATGTTTATTTTCAGTGGCGATATTATTTTTTTATTTTTTTGATGTAATGAATCTTCAGTGCCTTTTTTTAATATTAAAATGTTTTTGATTTATGAAATTCAATAAAATTTGATGGTTGATATTACGTAATTATATTATCATTTACTATAATTAAATAATGTAAAATAGTGCAATATATCTCATATGTTATTTCATTTAGTATTATCAAATAATAAATTATAGTTTAATTGATATTTTATTATTTTTATTTATTATTTATTAACATAAAAATATAACAACAATAATATTGTGAATAAAAATATACATGAAAAAGTAAAGTTGGGTTAATTTTATAAAGTAATTTTAATAATCATTAATGAAAAGTAACAAAGAATATGCTGAGAATATTCTTTTTTGATGTGAAAAATAGAATTGTGGATTGAAATAAAAAGTACTATAGTGCCACTGTTCATTTTTTAAAAAATGCTTCAGGTTTTTTTTCTTTTTTTTCTCTCTCAATCTTTTCTTTCTTCCTTTTTTCGTTCTTTTTTAATTCTTTCATTCTTTACTTTATTATTTAAACAATATTCCAATATTTTCACTATATGTTTATTTAAGTAATTATAACTTTATAATAACTTTAAGGTTTAATCTCATGTTTATAAATATTTTCATTATATGTTTATAACTTTATAATTATTTACTTATGAATAAATATTTTACACAAATAATTTAAAAAATATCCATTAGAAAACTTCAAATAAGTAAACCACAAATATATTGATATTAATAGTCGAATAACATAATAAATTACAAATAAAGATAAACTAAATTAAAATACACATACATGAATATTAATAGCCAAGTAGTATAACTAAATTAAAAAAATACAAGCAAAATATAGCAACTACTAATAAAAAATCGAAAAATTTAATAATCAGGTAGATCAGTTCTATCTCTACCAATATTAGTAAATATTCACCAAAAATATTATTTGACTAGTTTGGTTGTGGTTGTGGTTGATAAAGTTAATACGATGATTGTTCTAGAATATGTGCTTGTTCAGCTGTAATATATGCATAACGACTATGATCTCTAATTTGATTCAAATCCTGAGACATAATTTTAATTTCTTCTTTCCATTGCTTTAAAGCCAACTTTTGTCTTTGAATCTCTATCTTTTGTCTAATCATTTCAAGCGTCACTTGTCTATCTTCGCTTTGTTTTTTTAATAATTCAATAAGCTCTCAGTTTTTAGCTTTAAAATTATTTATTTCAAAAGAAGATTTTTCCTTTATTTTTCCCTTTGCTTTGGCCTTCTTTACCCCAATAGACCTTTTGGATGAAAAGCCACCGTCTTCGTCATTGATCAAATTTATATTGAAATTAGAAAGCACAAGAGATAGTGGTGCTTGAGATTCAAGTGTTGGATTATCGAATTATGATGACACATAACTGTAAGTTTGCTTCCGATAAAATTGTCTTGGTGTGATGATATCATCATTGAGTTTTTCAAAATCTTTGACAATGTTCCATATATGATCATACATTTGAAACCTGTTTTGCAATTAAAATCTTGCGTTAATAACACCTTTGCATGATCTAACTGCAAACAATATATATATGTGTGTGTATTAGTTATCCAGCCACCAAGTATATATAAAATTACAAGAATTAAAAATTTTGGAAACTCGTAATAACTTGATCGGATGCACCACTAGGATTCATATTTTCCACTAATCTAATGCATGAGCTATTTTTCGTCATCGCTCTTATAAAGATTTCTTGGTAAGTTGTTTCCACGTTATTTATTATTTATTAACATATAAATATAATAGCAATAATATTATGAATAAAATTAAAAGTAAAAAAGTAAAATTGAGTTAATTTTATAAATAATTTTAATAAAAATAAAAATATGTTTTTTATATAAAAAGTAAAGTCATGAATTAGAGTAAAAATTACTATAACATTTTCAAATAGAGAAAGCTATGCTCCATTTTGAAAAAAATGGGTTTCAAAATGGGTTGGAGATGCCCTTATTTCGTCTTCCCAAGTTTATTCCCAATCTTATTTCATGCTTTACACGGCCTAGTGTACGAGTATCATTATTGCTTTAATGTTCTATATCGCAAAAGGAAAAGGAAGAAATAACAAATATTGTGGTTAATTAACAAATCCTAGCAATGAATAAGACTGGATATTGGTCACAGGTAAGGTGACGATTGGTTTTATTTTCGTTTTTATTTTTATTTTCTATTTTTAACAAAAAATAAAAAATAAAAAATAAAAAAAACATATAATACAATATAAAAATTTAAAAAAAGCACAAAAATTAATAAAATACTCAAAAACTAAAACCAATACCGATCTGCCAAAATTTCACTAATGCAAACACAGGATGCAACAAGTAGCAAAGGATCAAAACAGAGAAGTTAAACCAAAAGATGGGACAACATGAAGTGCATAGGATACAAATGTGTCTTTCAACAATTTGTTCATTAAAAGTTCACGTGATTACAATAGTTATAACAAAAGAAAATGTCCAAAATCAACTTCATCTCTTTGTTCTCTACTCAATCATTAATTTTATTACAACTCGTGGCAATCCAAACCGGAAATTTTGTCCCTTCATGAACTTCCCATGATGCATCTAGTAGAGAACAAAGCGACAGTGAAGAAAACCTGTAAAACCAGTTATTAGACTCGTATTAAGTGTAGGCCACAAACCACTAAGAACATGTACATTAAGAAAACAGAGTTAAGAAAGCTTACTAGGGTCAGAATTGATGAGCATTGCCGTTCCTCCAAAGCTGCAAGTACCACCATTTCTCTTGGTCTTTTGCCAGTAACTATTGAAAGCATAAGAAGCATGAGCCACAACAGTATCAGGATAGAAACAGCTTCCATTTGGTTTGATGTCCTTACAATTAGCTCCACCCTCACCACAAGCATAGTCCATTGCCTCCTGTAATGTTTCTGCAGGAACACTAGGCTTAGCCACGCACCATAGCTTCTGAACATACCCTGTTAGTGGAGCCGGGGCCATGTTACCAGGCGGGTTGCATGGAGGCAGTGAGTAACCAAATGGTGCATTCGCCGGAGCAAGAAATGGAGGGTGTTCAGGAGCTACAGGATAGTCCATTGGCGGTGGTGAGATAACAGGAAGCGATGTTGGTGGTGGATACGTGAGATGAGGTACAGTCAATGGAGGTTGAGACGCAACTTGGGATGGTGGGGGATGAGGGTTTTTGGCTATATTTGCAGGCACGGAGAGGCCATTTGAGGTGTGAATTGGAGAATGAGAAATTCCAGGTAATGGGTTTGGTCTTGCTGGAAATGGTTTTACCATCTTGGCGTCTATCGATGAGAGTTTTCTGTTCACGAGTTTCACCTGTCTGGGATTGTTGACAATTACATTAATCTTGTTTAGGCTCAAAGATCCAACCTTTTTGACAATCTCCCTGTAAGAAGAGACCAGGGTTACAGTTTCATCTGATAAGGGTGAGAAACGCGGAGGCAGACTTATGGTGTACGTAGAGTTTGTTCTGTGGAGAAACTCTAGCAGAGGTTTCGTAAGTTTCTCGGCCGAATCATCTCTCCAAAGAGCTAAGTCTTGATCGAAACAGTTGGAAGAGAATGCTGTGGAGACTTTGATCTCTGTCTGCAAGCCCCACCTGGTAAGAGAGTAATGGAGATTCTTCACAGAAGGTAGAATCAGAGGAAATCTTGGATCTCGACCATTTTGACACTGGATAGTGTCACCAACAACAATGGTGGTGATTTTTGTAGCAGGAAAGTAAGGCAGAACATGAGTTCTAAGCCAACTCTCAGCCTCTAAAACGCTGTTAGATACCCTGTTCAAATCTCCATCTCTTACGCAGACAGCTAAAGGATGAACAGAGTGAGCAAAATCTTGAAAAAACTCCCGAGTTGTGTCATGGATATTCAGAACTTGAAAACTTTCTTGACCTGCACCTGCAGAAATGAATGAAACAACAATGGTGCTTCAAAACAATACCGAAAGCAGAGTTACAACAGTACAAGAAACCATTAAATGATTAACACAAACTTTTATTCTTACCAGTAAGACCCAGAAAACAGAGGAGGAAGAGGATGAAGAACAACCCCATCTTCAACATCTGTGTTTCAGAGGTCCCAAGCTATAAATCAGAGAAAAGAAAGTAGCCAACAAAGCCTACGGTGTTATATTCACACGCTACTACTGCAACACTACTAGAGGCTAAAACCCACTCACTCTATCACTCTTTTCCTCTCATGCAAGTTTTCTCTGCAATCTCAGAAGACAGTGTAGGGTCGCTGCTCTAGACTCTGCAAAAAGTTCTGTTCATGATCAGCTCGGGCACAGTCTCCACAGAATTTCACCTATTAAGATTGTTGTGTATGGGGAATCAATATTGTGAAGCAAGTTCCTTAGCAAGAGTAATCAAAGCTTGGAAAAAGGGCAAAGCCATGAAATGTCCTTGTAAATTTCTCGGGGAACGTGGCACAAGAAATAGGTGTGGGAAGTGTGAGCTCTGAAGAGCCAAGATCGATCCAACGGTACCCTCTCTCTCGTGTCTCTATAAACCAAAAAGTTCGAGTTTTGTTGTTTTGTTTTTTGTTTACAATACCTTACCATCACGAGCCAGTAGTCGTGAACTCCAAAACGCTGCAGTATTCTGGCAATTGGCGGGCGTAGCGATCGTTTTGCTTGAATTAAAGAGAAAGTCTGGTCCTACGGCAACAGCTTAAAAAAGTAAAAACTCTTATACGTGGGTCCCGAAGTTCCGGGAGGATGTGGATTGTGTACCCCACATCCAAAGAAACCAATATTACAAAAATCAAGAAAGAGCAAAAAAAAAAAGCATAAAAGGAACAAAGACATTTTGACCTCAAACTTAACATTAGGGTTTCAAACGTTTAAAATATACTTTAATATTTTAAAAATATTTAAAAATAACTTTAATATTTATAAAATATTCAAAATAAATTTAAAAATAATAATTATTAAATCTAGTATTAAGTGTCACTGCATCTTAATTAGTTCTCAAATCGGGTCATTGTTATTACGTTGCATGTCACATGAACATATATGAGGCCCATTATAATCACGTCTCATGTCATATGGACATACATGAGGCCTTAGCCTAACATAGTCACGTTTTATGACGCGTAACATTTTTAAAAAAATTAAGGTGAAACCCACATGTTACAGTGACAGTAAATCCAACCCTATGGTCACCTAAAATGTGCCATGTTTAGATTGAGGTGGTACGCGTTGCTTTCAAAAGTTTCAATTAAAACAACGTTGTTTAACTTGTATTAAATGGTGTCGTTTGGCTTATGAATAGCCCCATGTACAATGTCATTTTTGTTGGGAATGGAAGTCTTTTTAAAAAAATTGAAAATGGCGTCATGTCACAAAACCTGCAACAAGCTTTGTCCTCCTCTCTCGTTGGTTTCTTGTCGTGCTTCTAGTTTTTTGCTTCAATAGTTTTGTTGTTGTCAATGTTGAAAGTGCAGCTATTTGTTGTATTTGAAGTGTAGAGATGTCCATGACATAAATAACCCAGTCACCGTTTGAGTTTCTCGACGGCGAGTCTATGTTTTGGGTAAGTGCCTTTTTTCCTTTTCTTAGGTTAGACAAAAAAATTAACATTGTTTTTTTGTTTTGTTTTATTGTAGGGTACAAAAATAATTAATAATTGTGTAGAATATGTCTATTTTCTGTTCTATAAAGGTTAGCTTAATTAATAGTCTATATGATATCATTTATGTAAAGGTTAACTTATTGAATAAACAGTATTGTTTTTGCTCTCAAATTTTGTATCATTATTTTGTACAGTCATACTTCATATTGTAATGTATGAGAGTTAAGTGAATAAGATTGAAGTCTCTTTTCTCTCAACTGTGCGAACTGCTTAGGTTTTGATCATGGTATCAGAACTACGTATTTTCGATCTAAATGTCGAAGTGTTGATTGTGTAGTTTCTTTTGTTTTCGATTGTCGATAATCGACTATAGTAGTGAGTACGTGCTAAGAGATACACAACTTGGGTGAATCAAGATTTCACGATGATGAGAATCTCCTGAGTCTTCAGAGTTCGGATCACCTAGGGATGATCTTGGTCTCGACTCCACTAAACGGCGGCAATTACTTGACTTGGGGCAGAGCGATGAAGATTGTGTCGGGTGCAAAGGTCAAGTTAGGATTTGTGACAGGTCGGTGCCAGAAGCCTGATGAGGACTCTCCGATGTATGGGCGATGGTGTAAAGTAGATTACATGATAATCGCGTGGCTTTTAAACTTGATTTCAAGGGATATCGTCGATGCTTTCCTTTATGCAATGTTAGCCCATGGATTGTGGAAAGAGTTGGAGAGACGATATGGAGAATGTAATGGTTCTCTCCTTTATCAAATTAAGAGGGAGATTTGTTTCATTTTCCTTTATGCAATGTTAGCCCATAGGTTGTAGAAAGAGTTGGAGAGACGATATGGAGAATGTAATGGTTCTCTCCTGTATCAAACCAAGAGGGAGATTTGTTCCATTTCATAGGGAGACTTGTCTGTTGCTAAATATTTCACCAAGCTCAAGCGTCTGTGGGATGAGCTTCAATGTCTAGCACTGATTCCAACTTGTGATTATGGAACGACTACCAAAATCAGTGAGTATGAATCTACAGATCATTTAATGCAATTTTTTATGGGACTTAATGAGATTTATGATGTTGTTCGCAATCAGATTTTAGTTATAGATCTCTTACCTTATATCGATAAAGCATATCCCATGATTTTGAGAGTTGAGAAACAAAAGGAAGTGCATGTGAGCTTTTGTAATGAAACTGAAATTGCTATGTTCAAAAAGACTCAAAATACGAAAGAAATGGGAAAAGGTAATTTGAAAAGGATGCAGAATAAGGATGATATGTTCTGTGACTATTGCAAAATGAAGAGGCATACTAGAGAAACTTGTTTCAAGCTTAATGGCTATCCAGACTGATTCAAAGGTTCAAGCGAGAACAAGTAGAATAGTGGGAATAAATCATTTGCAAATATGCTGGAATCACCAATGGAAGAATAAGATAATATAACTAGGTTAGGTGCAGAATGGAGGTCGGATGTGGCTACTATGATTCAACAGGAGGTTGAAAGGTTTCTAAAAGGGAAATCTAAAGCTAAAACTGATCAAAGTCAAGCTGGAAGTGACAGGCATAACATCATCAATTTTGCTCACCTTCAGGACTTTGCAGGTAGTTCCTTAACCTAGCCTTAACCATGGTTAATAAATCGTCAGTTACGGTTTATAAAAATCTATAATTTTTAACTTAACCAGCAGTTCAAGGTTTAAGTTACGGTTTGAAAACCGTCAGTATGGTAACCAACGTCAGTTAACCACTGGTTTAACTGCTAATTTAACTATAATTGTTATTTTATTCATTTAAAATTTTTATTTTCAAACTTAAAAATTTTTAATTTGAAATTTAAAAATGTCAAATATAATAAGATGGATATAAAAATATAAAGTTAAATGAATTAAAATATATGACAACCATATATAAATTATAAAGAAAAATTAAATAAAATAATAGGCTTAAACTTAATTTTAAAAATTAAATTACATACGTATCCTCATCTCTTGATATGAACCTTGTGTATCATATCGTCACTAACTTCCATATCAATAGGTAAAAATTGATGCTAAACTGTTGTAAATTAAAAAAATTTTAAATTAAAAAAGTTAGAAAAACAGTTGACAATCGTGGGCACTTGGTTGTAATTACAAACTGCAAACGGTTTTTCTAACTTTTTTATTTTTTATTTTTAATTTACAACTATTTGAATAATTTTTTAATTTTTTTTAATTTTTTCTATAATTATAAATTCATATTTTTATCAATACAATTTCTTTCGCAACAATTATAACCCCTCTCTCTCTCTCTTTCAAGTAACATATTCTATCTACAATTTACAATTATTTCATTTTTTTAAAATAATGCATCTTTCTATCAAACAAATTTTTACACAAAGTTACATATAAATTTTAAAATAATTTTAAATATAAAATTAAATTTTTTTTAATTTTTTTAAAAATATATTTTTTAATTAATTGATCGACAATTTATAACTGCAAATAAACTGCCAGTTTAACCGTCAGTTTACTGTTTTTAAATTAGTCTAATTATAACCGAAGCTGCTAGTAACGATTCCAATTATGGTTTAAAACCGTTAACCACGGTTTCGAAATCATAACCGCCAATTTTTTAAACTAATAGTTAACCGGTTAGAAACATATCCGTAATGATCATGTATGTGTTGCTATTGCAGACTTCAAGTGGGCTCATATTTGCGTCCCATTGGTCAAATGACCATTTTACTTCCACCATCTATATAATTTTGAATTTTAAAATTTAAAATTATAAAATTTAAAATCTTAAATCTTAAAATTTTAAAAATTTAAATTCTAAAAACCTAAAACTCTAGTTCTTAAGAGTCTAAACCTTGAAATTTTAAATTTTAAATTCTAAAATTTAAATAATTCTAAATCTTGAAATAAAAAATCATAATTTTGCAACAAAAAAAAAATACCTAAAAATTTTGAAGATGAAATTATTATTTTACCGTCGAAAACAAGGAGGCAACCCCCAGGGCTCGTATTACTTGTTAGGCTATGTTACAAGTATGGTAACACGAAATAGACCTTATAAATTCCATAATTTATGTTATTTTCAAAAAAAAAAATCTTAAGTTATGTTAAGCTACCGACAAGAATTTAAAATTAAAAAGTTCAAGAATGCATTTGAGAGAAAAGTTTTATTCAAAGAATTCAAATAGAACATCCAAATCGAAATATGTTCGTCTTCATCCAAGTTGAAAATATGCTTTGAAAACAAAGGAAAATTACTCCTGAGCCTACGTGGCTTTCTTATACTTTTCTTATAATGTTAAGGATAAATTGAGAAATTTAAATTTTATATAATATAAATATATTGTTATATTTTTAAGTAATTTTATATTTTTATTTATATTACTTTAAGACTTTTGAATTTTAGATTTATAATTTAAAGTTTTAGAATTTAAGATTTAAAATTTAGAATTTAAAATTTAAGATTTATGATTTTAGAGTTTTGAAATATATCATATATATATATTAATAAAATTTAAAAGATGAAATTTATTCTTTAATATAATTATATTTTACGTGGACGATAGCAATGACAAAAACATATTATTTTATTAAGCACGATTAGCCATGCAATATTTTTAATGTGACCTGCTCTAAACAAGATTTTCGACTCGAGTCGAGTAAATTATTTATATAACATTGATTTTGTTTTTTTTTACTTCCATTATAAATTACAATGAGTTGGTGCAATAGTATATATACGATTAGGGAGTCAACATTTGAGTGACAATTCGTGGTTATCCGTTATCTAGGATTTCTTAATAATTTCATTAAAAAATCAAAAGTTTTGAATAATTTTATAAAAAATTAAGAGTAAAAATGTAAATGTATTGATAAAGTTATATAAACGTGTTTAAGTTAAAACATAAATATATATTTATAAATTTATAAATTAAAATTTATATTCTATAATAATGGTAAAATTTTATAATTTTATTGTTAAAAAGATATAAGTCATGGGTGATAAAATTACTGCCAGGGCCTTTACAATGAGCTGGTGCAGCAGTGTATGTACGACAATTAGTGCCAGAGCATTTATTAAGTACCAATTCAACATGTCAAAACTAGACACAATAATCACGCGTCTCACTGAACTAACGAGAACGAACAAATCAGATATTTAACAGTAACAGTATATAGTATAGCAAAATAATTAGGGAGCAATCGCCTGACTTGCCATTCGTGCTCATTTAGAGGCTTCTTAGTAATTTTATAAAAAATTTGAGATTTTTAATAAATTTATAAAAAATTTAAAATATAATTATAAATATAAATGTGTAAATATTGTAAAAGTAAAAAAACGTAAGTGTATATTTAAAAACTTATAAATTGATATATATATTTTAATAATGATGAAATTAGTAAAAAGACAAAATAAATAAAAACGTAAATTTATTTTCAGAAGATGTGAGCCCGGGGGGACCAGCTCATACGACAATTAGTACCAGTGCATTTAATATGAGCTCGTACAACAGTGTAAATACGACAATTAGTGCCAGAGCATTTAATATGAGCTGGTGCAGCAGTGTCTGTAGAACAAATAGTGCCAGAGCATTTATTAAGTACTCAACATGTCAAAACTATACACAATAATCACGTGTCTCACTGAACTAACGGGAACGGACAAATCAGATGTTTAACAGCAAGAGTAATGAAAGGCCCTAAGCAGCTTGAAAATGGTGGACAAGCCATGCTCTAAGATCCAGAGATGATGAGAGGTTATCCCGTGAGATTCTGAGCAACATTTGCTCAATCTTCATCTCCATTCTCACCTTCAAAGCTTTTTACCACCCTCTCTTTTTTTTTAAGTAATATATTCTATTTATAATTTATAATTATTTTATTTTTTAAAATAATACATCTTTTTATTAAATAAAATTTTACACAAAATTACATATATTTTTTAAAATAAATTTTAATATAAAATTAAAATTTATTTAATTTTTTAAATATATTTTTAATTAATTCAAACTCAAATTCAATTAAATTTAAACATTTGAATTTGATTTAGAGTCAGATTAAATCAAACTCGATCTGTTAACTTTAAATCAGGCAAAACAAAATAACTCTCCATCCCTAGTTATTTGCGGTTTGACCTGCTCTAAACAAGATTTGCGACTCTAGTAAATTATTTATATAACATTGATTTTTTTTTACTTCCATTATAAATTACAATGAATTGGTGCAACCGTATATATACGATTAGGGAGCTAACATCTGAATCTGAATGACAATTCCTGGTTATCTAAGGATTTCTTAATAATTTCATAAAAAATCAAGATATTTTAATAATTTTATAAAAAAAATTAAGAGTAAAAATGTAAATGTATCAAAAATGAAGATATATAAATGTGTTAAAGTTAAAACGTTAATATATACTTAAAAACTTATAAATTAAAATTTATATTCTATAATAATGATAAAATTTTATAATTTTATTGTTAAAAAGATATAAGTCCTGGGTGATAACACGGAAACTGCTGCAGGGAGCCAGCTCATACCGACAATTACTGCCAGGGCCTTTACAATGAGCTGGTCCAGCAGTGTATGTTCGACAATTAGTGCCAGAGCAATTATTAAGTACCAATTCAACATGTCAAAACTATACACATAATCACGTGTCTCACTGAACTAACGGAAACGGACAAATCAGATATTTAATGAAAGGCCCTGAGCAGCTCTAAGAAAATGGTGGAGAAGCCATGCTCTAAGATCCAGAGATGATGAGAGGTTATCCTGTGAGATTCTGAGCAACATTTCCTCAATCTTCATCTCCATTTTCACCTTCATAGCTTTTTACTATCCTCCTACTCAGCTTGCCTCCAAAAACAACATGGAACAGAAGTTCGACGTTTTCGTGAATTTCAGAGGCGGAGATATTCGCAAAAATTTCCTCAGTCATCTGATTGAAGCTCTTAATAAAGCATCATTGGATATCTTCGTAGATGACAAGATTAGGAAGGGAGACAAAATCTACGATGCACTGATGTCTGCAATCGCGAACTCAAAGTTGGCACTTGTCATTTTTTCACGAGATTATGCGTCTTCAAGGTGGTGTTTAAATGAGCTTGTCAAGTACCAAAATCAAACAAATAGTGATTCCTGTGTTTTATCACGTAGCTTACGTGAAAGGCCCAAATAACAGTTTTGCTGAAGCCTTTAAGGAGCATGAAAATTCTGAATATCCAGACAATCGCAGAAACGTGCCAATATGGAAGGATGCCATGAAAAAGGCTGGCGAACTGTCAGGGGTAGTTGTGGACGATTACAAGTAAACTCTTGCCTTTGAAACCCTCCATTGGTTTTTCATGATTCAAATTTGTTACTAGTTAAAATAAAGTTTTAAGTTGCCTTTAAATATTAATTTTAGTCACAATAGTCAAGCTACTACTATACTAATGGGATAGTTAAAAC
>JAOXYD010000136.1:3724198-3740872 GCA_028565735.1 Pinacopodium congolense | reverse complement strand
GCATCTAAAAGCTTCACAACTTCCTTCTTCACTACCTCCTGCATGTGTGGATTTAACCTTCTCTGTCTCTCCCTCACCTGAACTAGACGAAAATCAGATTGAGGGTTTACTTGCTGCTGCTGTCCACCTCTGCAATAATCTATTGAATGAACCATGTTTCAAGAGTGCCCTCAAAGAGTTCCTAGTTGGCGGAAAAGTAAAGTGCTTGTTTGCTGCTGCACCTACTTTACGTGCTCAATCTTCTGCACTTAACATTTGTTCCGCCGTTTCCCCAGATGATGCGGCTGAACTTGTTGAAGAGTGTATGGGTCTAGTCACTAATTGTACTGGATTACCAGACAATGATGACATGCAAAATGAAGTCAGGTGTGCCCACAGATTGCTTATGTCCTGTGACAGCTTTGATCAAATGTTTGAGGCTCAGACAGCACTTTTACAAAAGGCAGCATACCGTTGCCATGTTAAATTTGGAACTGAAATACCAAAGCAAAGAATTTCGCCAGGAAAAAGGAAAAAATGCAAGCCATCTGTCAAAGTTGCGGCTAAGTGGAAGCATGTAAAAGGAAAGAAAGTTTCCACTTTTGAGGAAGATTATTCAGTTGCAGTTGGGATAGCCTGGCAAATAAAAGATTTGCTAGCATTCGAGGACTCCAGAAGGGCAATCTTAAGTTCTCAAACTGGAGAACTACCATTTGCTGCTTTGAAGGTTATTACGGAGGTCAGTGTTGTGCAATGTATAAACTACATGTACATGGATTTATTTCCTCTCTTGGCCTATACTGCTCTCGCCTTGCACTTGACATTGGAAAATATAAACATAAGCAGCACAAAAGTTCGTCGTTCCAGGGAGGGTCATTCAGCTGAGACTCCAGCATCAATACAGAAGCAAGTACTGTACCATTGCTGTCACTTATTGAGCTTGAATTGTTGACTTATCATGGCACATTAAATTTGGCTTTATCTGCAATTTTTGCCATGGATACTTCTATTTTTTTAATTTCCCTCATCTGCACTTTTCGACATAGATGCTCTTTTTTCCATTCATATTACCTTTTCCTTAGTTCTGGAAGGTAGTAGAGAAGTTGGTTGTTTCTCAATCACAAAGTGGAGCCACTTTCATGTAAACCACCAACTTCTCATAGTAATAATACCATTCAGGAGACAAAAGAACCTAAAAAACAATAACTCATATGTTCATGCTGCTAAACTTGCTAATAAACATGAAGAAGAAAACTGAAATTTCTGCTGCCCTTAGATGAGTGTCTGTAGAGATGAAGTTTCCTAGGAATTGTTGGTTGCTTATAATTTCACAAAAACACGCCACATTGTGAATCAAAAACAGCTTGCCTTCCTTAACCTAGATAAAATTTCCAATTTCAAGTATTTTCTGTTGCTGTTATATTTATGAGGTCAGTGTTATGATCTTTGGTTAACAAAATCATTTTATGATTGTAGTTTGAGTTCAAGAGTTTCTTACTTTTCAAAATATATGCTGATCCATTCTCAAATTTTTTCCAAAAATTTCCTTTTCAGCTGACTGTGCTGGATTGGACAGCAGATCACCTGCTTAATTGTGCGGAGAAGTTGTTGGGAACACTTGAAGCTGGAGAGTTAGACAATTTACCTTCATGCTCTTTGACAGTTAAAATGAAGGCCCATCTTAGTGGAGAAAAACATAGAAAATCTCAAGCAGATTCTTCTTGCTCAAATGATGCTGGTAAGGCTTATATAAATGTCATACACAGCTAATTTTTGTTTTGTGATAGTGATGCCTGCAAAACAAAAATGATAAGTGTCAACTTTATTAATTAATTAACGTGTTAGACTTTAATTTCCTTTAAAATAATGTTCTTTCTTATGAAACTACATAACAGCTTGTTAATTTTGATTAGGATCTCATTATACCTCAGAAACGAGAATGCTTAATATGGTGAAGATGCTAACTGCAATTCTCAAATTTATTGTTGATTCTGGATCAATGGGCTTTCTTTCTGATAGTCATGGAAGGTGCCTAAACTTTTCATCAGCATACATGAAATGTATAATTTTGGCTTTTGGGCAACAATGTAGAGGAAAATTGAAGGAGAATGAGTTGAAAGAAATTGTTGTGTGCTTGAGGAGCTCCTTCAGTTATGCAGCTAAGTTACTCAATCTGATCCTTAGAGATGCAAGTGAAGCTTTACCACCTCCACCAGAAGCTTTTGCTCTTGTCAATGATATGCTTGATCTAATAATTTTAACTGAAAAGTACCTGGGCTCTGGTGTTGCCGCACGCCTTACTGCAGCAGCTAAAATTTGGCTTCCTGATTTAATTCTAGCATTGGGATCTTGGTTCATGCTTAAACAGACTGATACAGAAAGCACTCATTTGACTGTCTTAAACAGAATGAAACTGAATTTCCCATCATGGCCTTCAATTCTGGCAAAGAACGAGGTCAATGAAATGGATGAATCCAGCCCACAGGAGGACGATGTTTCTGAATCACAAGGATTTCATGTATTTAAGCGGTTTATGGAAATGATAATTTTGCTTTTGAAAGGCAACTCCAACATTTTGGACGCAATAGGGGTGATTTTCTTAACTGGCTCTATTGTTGGCCTAGAAAGAAAGGACTTGGAATTGGTATTAGGACTCCTACACTACGTCCGTGCAAAGTTAGTTGGCCTAGAAGACACAGAATGGAGTAACCTTGATAATATGCTATCGTTATTGCCGGACATATATCCAGTGATTGAGAGACAAATTGAGGAATCAAATCCTGGAGACGAAAGTCAGAAATTACAGTGGGCCAGGACACTGCTTGAACCTGTTTGGTTGTATCATCTTTATGAAACTGGGAGGTTTTCTACAATGGAAGAATAGATTGTTATCATGCTATCCTTGAACACTGCAGGTCTACAAATGTATTCCAGATATATAAGGGTCATGTCAAAAGCCAAATACATCCCCATTTTTTCATGAACTGGAAAGCAAAACTAACTGGAATACTTTCCTTGGAGTTAATGTATTCAATAAATCATGAGCTCGTATTTGTGTAATATACTCTTCAATTCTGACCACGGGTTGATGGGTTGTAATATGACTTGAACAGGGGTCATTTTCCACACCAGCAGCACAAGGAATGCCTAGAAGTCCGGTGAATATTGAGAGAGAGCATAATGATTTATAGTGATACAGGGCTGATTAATTTCATGAACGCATCAACTCTGTACCATTGCCCTTTTTCCTGTTGACATGTAAGGTTTTTCCTTGGACCTTATCCTGAGCATTAATCTTCAACGTTAGAAAATGGAAATGGACAATTTTATTCATATCCTCCAAATTGATTCAAAAAAATAATTTATGTATTAGATAGAATAGGCTTTGCTGTGGCAACTTCATTAACAATCTTTAACATATCTTAAACATAAAATCCACCATGTTCTACTCAAGAATCAAACCTCATGTTTGAGTTTTGGCCTCCCATCATGGTGTTTTTATTTTTTATTTTTCATGAAAGAAAAGGGATTTGCTTTATTCGACTACACTTTCTTGTCTTATCAAATGGGTTGTTCTTAAGTTGAAAGCCTTCCAAAATTCAGTCAGTTCCAAAGAATTTAGTGAACCTCTAATTCTTTGTCGGGATTCTGAGCTTCCGTTTTTAAGTATCGTGGTGTTTCATACTGTAAGCACAATAAAAGCCGAGCTTTGCAAGCTTGCATGAACAATATAAAAATGTTCATAGGTCGTTGAATGAATTAAGTTCAATTACATGATTCCTGATTTGAGGAGCATTTCAAGTTACACGATTTCTGCATATGAGGAGAACCGTTTGGGGTATTCAGAATAATTATCAGAAATCAATTATCTACTGAACCATGGTTTTTCTTCTATATTGTTACAGATTCTTGGCAATCTATACAGTGCATGACATTTTCCGGGTATCAATAATCAAATAATCTTTCCCAAAAAAAAAAAATGCAAGTACCTTCTAAAATTCCCAATGCAAATGAGGGAGCCTAAAATCTTGATGCTACAACAAATGCAAATTCATACAGGTACCATCTTTAAGGCAGCAGAGATCGGCATGCCTAAAAATCCGATGAATATGCTAACAAGCCACTGAGACAAAGTGAGAGGCGTTGTATTTGCAAAGGTACCAAGGAATTCGACAATTATGATCTGGAAAATAGCTGTGCAGCTAAGTACAGCAATGAAAACATTGTTGTCAAGTATGCCTTTGAAAACATTTATGCGTTCCATCTCACGAGAGCTAATCTCATTGAAAATCTGCAGAAAGAAGTGAAGGTTAGCTGAGAACTTCACATCAAATTTGAGATAGAAATACTTAATGAAATGAGTAGGGAAATGCAGGCCATAATTTCAGTTTTTACATAGGAGAAATATAATGTCCAGGTATGATGTGGAACAAAGTATGCTTCAGGGATATAATACAAGACATAATTGCCAAGAAAACTTTACCTGACAAAAGACGAAAGAGTTGAATATAAGTGTATTCAGGACTAGATTAGAATCAGGGCCACTGAGATTAAACATAGATCTCCCTTTTGCCTGAAGATACCATATCACCATAAACTGATATAAAGATTGACCTAAGATATTCCTCCACATCACGTTGCTGATAAAATTCCCCTTCCGACCAACTGGTGAACGCTTCATAAGTTCATCATTTGGAGGCTCAGTTGCAAGTGCAAGAGCTCCTAGAGTATCCATTATCATGTTCACCCACAAAAGCTGAACAGCTGTGAGGGGAGCACTCCCTGAAAGAAACACAGAAGTGTCAGCAGAGACAAAAACTTGTTTTTACCGAAAAGAAATGTACATCACATTCTCTAAAAGAAGAGCAATAGTTTGCAGGAATTCTGGCCTGTTAGACAAGCTGAAGAGAAGTTCACAACTAATGCAACCACATTAACTGTGAGCTGGAACTGAACAAATTTTTGGATGTTAATATAGACTGATCGTCCCCATTTCGCAACCGTCACAATAGTAGAGAAATTATCGTCCAGAATAACGACATCAGCACTCTCTTTAGCCACCTGAAATTTTGACTTATCTATATCATCATGTCAAATGGCAATAAGATCATTTTTCCAGGAATAAACCATGGAAAAGAAAGTACCAACCGCTGTTCCAGCAATGCCCATTGCTAGACCAATATCTGCTTCATGAAGTGCTGGGGCGTCATTTGTTCCATCACCAGTCACCGCCACAACATCGCGAAATGTAGTTCGCAACTGTGTCACTAGTGTATGCTTGTCAAGAGGTGAAGATCGAGCCATCACCTGCAAATTCATTCACATTTGAGTCAATCCGAGTTGAAGCTTGATTACAATTTCTAAGCAGGAAAGTCCAAAGCTACCTGAAGTTTAGGAATTATTTTCATTAATTCTTCCTGATTCTTTTCTCTGAAAACTGGACCTTCAATAGCTATGCCATCATCGGTAAGAATACCACATTCTCTAGCTATAGCCTTTGCAGTGTTAATATTGTCCCCTGTAACCATCCGTACAGTGATACCAGCTGCACGACAAACTGCAACAGACTCCTTTACACCAGGACGAACAGGGTCTTTAATTCCCACTATTCCTATGCAAGTGTACCCAGAAACTGGAATAGGACTATCAGGTGAAAATTCGCCTTCCAGATCCATATACGCAAGACACAAAGTCCTAAGAGCCTCATTGGCGAACTGCTCAATAATAGCTTTAAGATGGTTGAGTGATGCTTCATCTAGAGGAACAATTTCACCATTTGGACTGATCACTTTATCACAGGCAGCCAAAACAATTTCTGAAGCACCTTTACAATGGGCTCGAATGCCTTGTTCAGGATCCTTTACCACTACAGCCATCTGCTTCTTTGTAGAGTTGAAAGGCTCAACTTTGATCACTTCAACAGCTTGTCTCTCTGCAAGGAAATCTCCACTCAGAGACAAGCCAAACTCCAATAAAGCAGTCTCAGTAGGCGAAGCCAATATCTCTACCTCGCCATCCTTATTACGAACAACTTCACCTTCCGTGTTATTGAATATTGATTGCCGCAGGAGTTTTACTGCAGAATCAGGGATCCCAGAGCATAAACTAGATGCATTACTTGGTTTCCCAACTTCCTTGACCCTCATGGAAATGCATGCTTTGATGACAGTCATATGATTAGTAGTGAGCGTTCCAGTTTTATCGCTGCAGATAGTTGTGGCTGATCCCATAGTCTCACAAGCTGCTAGACGACGCACAAGTGCCTTATCATTCATCATCTTTTTCATAGCAAAGGCCAAGCTCAATGTCACTGCTAGTGGCAACCCCTCTGGAACTGCAACAACAACAATTGTAACTGCAACTCCAAAGTATTCCAACATTTCCAATGCGTCATCCGCAGACCAAGCGAAGTGAGTTCCTTGACGCCACTTACGATTAACTAATCCTTGCACTAGAACTGAAAAAGTTACTACTGCAAAGAAAAGACCCATCTTTCCAATGATGGTTGCCACTCCATTTAATTTGACCTGCAAGGGAGTTTCATCATCTCCTCCTTCACTGAGAGTTGCCATGAGTTTACCCCATTGAGTTCTCATTCCTACAGTCGTAACCAACATCTTGCACGATCCATCTTGGACCTTAGTTCCAGAAAGCAGATAAGGGTTTTCAGAATTGACCATCACATGATCACTTTCCCCTGTTAAACTTGACTCGTCGATTGCCACTGAAAATCCTGAAATGAAAAGACCATCAGCGGGAACTTGATCTCCAATGGCAAGATGTACAACATCTCCTGGAAGCAGGTCATATATCGACAATTTCTGCCTAAACCCACTTCTTGTGACTTGAATGGAAATCTTCTTTTTCTCTTTGTCTAAATCCCTGAACTGTAGTGATTGACGGTAGTCACTACTTGCTGTGACAAACACAACTAGCAAGATGCTTGCAACAATTCCAAGACCATCATGGGCTCCCTGTGGCCATCCTTCAGTTGCAATGCCAACTATTAAAGACACAAAAGCACAAACCCCAAGTATAATAAGAGTCATATCCTGAAGAGCTTCCCATACAAACATCAAGTAGCTCCGACCTTCTCTCTCAGCAAATTTATTGACTCCAAATATCTCTTGTCTGGACTTAAGTAGAGCACTATCAGTAGGAAGCCCATTAGTGGTTGATGTGGAGAGCTTTTCTGCAATACCAGATACTCCACCGTGAAACTTTAACTTCTTATACTCATGACCTTCAACAATAGATCCCAACTCTTTAGCACAAATACCAAATCCTGCAGCTTTAACTTCTTCAGGTACAACATAGACTCTTGGGGATGCACCTGCATATATTTTTTCAAGGCAAGTGTTTATATATTAACTATTATTGAACTTTTTCAAGTTTATAATTCTGAAGAAATTCACCTAGGAGGAATTGAAATGCAGCTTTGGAAACGAGGACAGCAAGCCTCAATTTTTCCTGCATGTAAGGAACATAAAAGAGATAAGCTTTCTGTTTTAGACTATATGTTAAACAGTGTTTTTTGATGGTCTACTTTATTGTACCAAGTTCAGAGGTGACAATTCAGGAATAAAATATGTGAAATTAGAGAAAACGTGGAATGTGATTCAAGATGCTAATCAGTATGTAGGTAATCAATTCTTCTTCTACATTTCACATTTTTTCCACCACTCTAAAATCTAGATAACTGAATCAAAATATGTTTGGATACATCTTCTCTGGGAAGTTAAAGCTGGTAACTCCAACTTGCATTTACTTGCATGGTCCAGGGCTTGCTCAAATAAATTTTAAACAAGGTCCTCCTTTAACCCAATTTACATCATGCTTCCAGTGAGAAGATTTTGGTAAGAGAAGGGCCTTCCTTTAACAGAGTTCCATGGTTTAAGAATTTCACGGTGAGGGACTTTCCACAGCACAGTTTTCCTGAATAAGCTGATATCTTTTCTCTGTTAGAAAATAATTACACAGCTTCCCAAGATGTCTATTTCCAGGGGATGAGAAAACAATGGTCTCTCGAAAAACCAAAATCTAATTGCTGTTGAACTCCTCAAAAAACCAAAATGGCACATTAATACAGGCAGCTCTTTGATTTTTGACCAAATCTACGTTCATGAATAATCAGATTTCTGTAATCCTTTCAAGAATTTTATGTTTTGTTTGTCCACCAACTGTTCTTACAGCTTAGCTACATATGCAAAAGAAAAACACAGCAGAATTCTTGACTTTCTACAAGTACTAGAGATAGATGTAAAGCCGGAAACAGAAGCCTGAAAATACAAGTTTGAAGCAATCAAGAATGGCAGAGCCATGGATAACCTGGTTGGTGCGTTGCATGGCACGAGCCTCCTCTCGCTTGGATAGATTGGCTGTGAAGCGAAACCTTCGCTTTGGATTCTTCACCAAACCACACACCTCTCTCCATTTCTTCAACGTCTGCTCCGACGAGTGCTTCGATTTCACGTCAAACTCACTCAAAAAACTCTTCATTTTCTACGTCTCTTAAACAGACCACAAAAATCCCAGAACGTTTAAATAAGCACCGGACCCGTCTCATCCAATGGAAGAAGAAGAAGAAGACGTCACGTCAAGCAGGAAAACGAGAAGTTTCAAGGTCATTGCTTTGAAAAGTGTATGAAACCTTAAAGAAAGGCGGAAGACTTTGCCGTGGTGGGTGCAGGCAAGGAAACGGGAAGCTTCCTGTAATCTGTATATTGTAAAGCCGGTGTATTTTCCGGGAAAATGAGCAAGAAAATAGAGGTCAAGAGGAGGGAGAATTGCATTGACGCGGGTGTTATTGGGAACTTGTAACGGTCTCAAATTATTACCTGGTCTTTTGGATCATTTTTAATAACTTTTTTTTTTTAACCTCGTGCTTTTGTTTTTTAAATAATAATAATAATTACAATGTACTAAGTAACTTAGTTAACTTAATGACAAAAATGGTGTATGTCCATCTCTCTTTTTAATATTAATAATCTATTAAGTGTCTTAAATAAAATTTTTGGATAAATTATTTATATATATATATTCAAAACCAAAAGGTACTTCATGTAATATATATGAATTTAAAATTTAAAATTAAAATTTCGGTATAAAAAACAATATCTGAAAATTTACATTAATTTACAAGTTAACGTCACGCCTGAACATCACGAACCGCGTCAAACAGAGCGTCCGAGGAAAGTCTATAAAACGCAAGGCTTCTTGGAAAGAACGGTGGGCCCTAGAGTTGGAAATATGAACGGAGAATTACTAAATTCCACCCCAAAACAATAGAATTTTCAAATTTGGGGTCTTAGGACCAGTTTCGGCGACCGACGTCGTAATAAGAGTTAGTGGGGTACATACGGAAATTTTGTCGGTCCTCTCCTCTTAAGTCCTAATTTTTTCTTAAAGAAAAATCTCTAAAATAGTTATCAAACTTTAAAATGTTGCTAACTTTTTGTTTCGGTTAGTATAATACTATTCATGATTGAGCAAATTGACAATAATTTGCTCTTTCATCCATTTTTTAAATGCTCCTTACATTAATGATGCATCTATTGAATTAAGTCTAAAAACAAGGGAACAATTATTTCTTAAATTTGTGATTGCCCTTATTTTTTATGATGAGATTAAAAAGAAGTGTCACTTACAATTGAAATTATAAGATAAATACGGTATGAGTTTTGGGCTTTTCTAATTCAATTAGAATTCAAATAAGTTCTAAACTTTTTTTAATCCAAATCCAGTTTTAAATGGAACTAAAATTAACAAAAAAAAAATGTAGGGTTCCAGTCGGCTTATTACTATTTTTAGTAGACTCTCAATTGTATTAATAACCTATGTAATTGAGAGCCCAAGTATTTCGGATAAGCTTGATGATTTTAGACACACACACACACGCATACATGTACGCACGTACATATATATATATGTTCTGTTTGGCAATAAATACATTTCAAACCCTAATGTTTTTATTAACATTTTGTGATGCACAAAAATAAGCTCAATGTTAGGATAATCATATTTATAATTTTAAACCTTTTACCATTTTTTCAATTAAGTTCTATACCCTTAAAACTTCCTATTGAAGTCATATACCTATGCGGATTAATCAAAGGCAATTTTTAAAGGACTTAATTAGAAAAATTATAAAAGGTTTAGGATTTAATTAGAAAAATTGTGAAAGGTTTAGGCTACAAATAGGGTTACCCCGTATATTTATAGTCCTAAACCTTTCCTAATTTTTTTTAATTAAATCCTAAACCTTTCATAATTTTTTCAATTAAGTCCTATAAAGACTGCCTTTGATTAATCAATATAAGTGTAGAACTTTAATAGAATGTATATGACTCAATTAAGAAAATGATAAAAGGTTTATGACTACAAATATGGTTAAGCCCCTCAATGTTTTACATATGTTTAAAATAATAAGGTTTCCAAAGATGTTTAAAAAGAACTAACCTCAATGTTTTACATATGTTTAAAACAAACCCTAAGGCTTCCAAAGATGTTTAAAAAGAACTCAAGGTCATTTGTTTCGTTAACTGACTATTAAGTGCCATGTGTTAAAAAATGATTGGTTTTTTTTTACATAGGGCATATAGTGCCAACTTAGTTGGACAGCTGGTAACGTAGGACCCGTTGGTCTACCACATTAGAAATGGCGCTGTATGAGAAAATGCATAAAAGCAATCGACCCCATGGAAGACGTGACTTAGGCAAAGAAAACCTCTAGTGTCCAATGTCTTCCGTCGCCACCTCCAGCATCATCCTCTGGTTAGGGTGGTATGTATTTAAAGATGTTCATGAGAGTTACATACTGGATATGATAAGAATGAAAGATGCTTAAGAATAAAAACTTAATAACTCTAATCACATTTGTTGCACAACAAATAAACCCAAAATGGTTTTTGTTAAGTTTTTTTATGAGATATTTCATGGATATGATACTTTCAAATCCAAGTTTTTTAACCATTTTTGGTTTTGTCAGTTGCTTTAGTAATTAAAATCCAAGTCATCTGAGACCAATATTTGGTTTTGCCAGTTGCTTTTTAAAGACTGAGTTTCAAGAATAATTGCTAAGTAAAGTTAGTAGAGATAGGGATGGAGGGATGTATCTCTTAGCATGAGCATTTGTAGAGGTAGAAAATATTGATTTATAAAGTTTGATTATTAACTTACCAGTATCAAATTACATTTGGAGGATGGAGTAGGTGTTACACTGATATTTGACATGCAAAAGGTAATTTATAGACTTTAGTTCTTCAGTCTAGCTTTACTTAATTTTGAATGATTTCACTTAATTTCTTGTACGCTTCACTTCTAACTTCACTTAATTACTTGTATATTCCACTTAATTACTAAATCATTATTATCATTTTATTAAGGATTGATAAGAGCTGTATAGGAGATTCTACTAAATACCATACAACGAATGTATACATGACACATCTATCATAACTGTCATAAAAATTGGAGTGGAAAAGATCTTCAAAAACATTTTTGGACGTGTGCATGGTCAACATTTGTAAAAGATTTCAACAAGCAACTAAAAATGCTTGATAAAATCAAATATGAATGTGTGACAGCATTGCTTGAGTATCCTAAAGAAACATGGGCTTAATGATATCAATCTCTTGAATCGAAGTACTCGATTGTTGATAATAACATATGTGAAACTTTCAATGGATGGATCTTGCTTGCTAAGTACAAGCCAATCATTAGCATTCTTGAAATAATAAGAATCGTGTTGATGAGAAGACACGTAAAAAGGAGGCAATTTGTAGACGGGTGGAAAATTGATATTCCGTTGTCAATTGTAAAGAAATTAAAGAAAAATAAGAAATAAGTTATACAGTGGAGGATAATATGAAATAAAGATAGGGCGTATGAAGTGCCAAAGTGTGATACAAAGCATATAGTTAGAATTGATCGTGATTAGATGTCTAATTGAAGGGTGTGGGATTTGTATGGATATCCATATAAACATGTCTTAAGTGCAATAACCATTCTAAGTAAAGAGTTGAATCATTTTTAGATGACTGCTATAAGAAGTCCTAATTTGAAAGTTTATATCATTAGGTGCTACAACTTATTAGAGGTTGCCATTTTTTAACCAATATTAGATGCCTAACAAATACTTCCACTTGCTAATGTCATGTAGAATTAAAACATGAAGAAGGAAAGGAATGAATGAGTTGAAAAAAAATAAGAAATCCAAATAAGCTATCTTAAAGGGGGCAAGTGTAAAAATGTAGTTGATGTGGCAGTGCCGGTCATAATACCAAAAAATGCAATCAACAACCCCAAACTACGAAGCCTATAAATGTACATATGAATATGGGCATAAAAACTTTTACTCATTTTTTGAACTATTTATATATTTGAAACTTTTTTGAATTCCTAACTCATTAATTATTATCTTATTATAGGTTCATAATGTTGATCATCAAACAACTCCACAAAGTTCACATAAGGCAAGCTCACAGACTGGTTAATAAATTATTAAATATTTAATGCATTGTTTAATGTTACTGAATTTTTTATCTTTTCATATTTTTATTAATATAAATTTCTAGACATAACTCCATTGAAAATATGGTCATTCCTGCTCAAGACAGTGATATTATGATATGTTTGTTATAGTACGAATTCAATTTACAAAAATGTTTTAACATTGTGTTAATTAAGCCATTGCATTATTTATTCAGGTAGGAAGCTCCAGACATGCTGATAAGCAAAGTTTTAGGGATGTTGATCCATACACATCTAAATTAACATTTGAACTAAGGGTCTTAAGTTTAAAGGGCATCCAAGCATCACTTTGTAACAATTACAAGTAAAAGTGAAGTAGAAAAGAGTATCATTAGCAAGAGCTAGTCAAACATTACAAGATACAATAATTTTTTAACCTTCTTCACATAAACAAAGCCAAACAACTGAGAATCGGTTGTTGAAAATGTCATTAGAAAACTATTCTATGGATATTTTTCATATATGTTTGACCTTTTTGGAACATTTGAACATTCTGATCATGACTTGTATGTTAGAAGGAAGAAATTCTATCAAATATGAGAAAATGAATGAGATAGTTCATTATTCTTCTAAATTCTTTTGGCTTCTTTTATCTTACTATATATTTTCTTTTCTTAAAGTGCTATTTTAGGCACTACTTTATTGGGACATCTATAGCCCCAAAGGGATAGCATTTGCATCAAAACATGTGTCTTTCGTGGATTTGATGGCCACCAACTAAATAGGTCAACTAAAATGGAGGACAATTTGACACATGATAAATTGAATTCTGTTAAGATATTCCAATTGTTTATTCAAATATCAATACAATTACTGTTAGAATCAATATCAACCATAAAAAAGTTCAACAAAAATAAAAGCAATAGACGCAAAAGAAAAGATTAAATAATTTCCTTTACAAAAGTTACAATCATTGTCATCACAATTTTATAAATGTTAATGCCTATACATGATGTGGCTAAAAATTATAGGCACTAATAACATACAAATTCCAACTACTTATTGATGTTTTCCTTCTACTAACTTCATTTTTAGCTCTTTGTTTTCGTTTAACAACATATTAATGTTTTCCTTTAAATTCGTTATCTCTTCTTCCAACATGTGTCTTGTCTAAGATTCAACTGCTCGAGGTATTGCACTTGTCCTTCTAATAGCCTCTTTCTTCAATCGATCAATTTTTCTCTTTAGCCTCTTAATCACTTCAACAACCCTCTTATTAAGTTATTTATCATACCATTGAAAGAAGTTACATTTCCTAACATGCAATCAAGTGAAGAAGAAAACATTACACAATAATAAGTAGTATAACATTAATCAGTTCATAATAAACGTAAATCACTTGCTGGATAACTTGCACACTTATAAAATCTTCTTCATGGATTGTCATTAAACCATGAAGTCATTAATGGAGAAATCTGGCCATGGTAGCAAACTACGTTATGAGCCGCTGAATTATATGACCTTTGAGTTAATGATGATGATGATTCCATGAGCAACCTCTTCCTATATAAACCACATGCAACATCCAATCATGATGTAATGCTTTATATGCATCCTCCAACTTCAAAGTTTACTACATAAATCCTTATATGTTTCCATGAAATTTCAAGTAAAACAATTCAAAGCTTGTTTAATCTAAACTTTGTAATTAATAGTTCATTCCTAGACTAAAACAAGTTTCAAGATTAGCTATTAGGTTCACAATTGCTAATGTTTTTTGCTCCCATCCATAGAGGATCATGTATGATAAGGTTGTAATGATTGAGGACTCCAAAAGCTTCAGTTCTTACTTGTATCAATAATATCAAAGTGTATTTACTTCAAGGAACTACAAAAGAAGGCATCAAATAATAAATTAAAGGAACAAACGATAAGTTAGAAGACAATTAAACACAAGCCATAACAACATGAACTTATAGCCTTTTGTTGCTCCTTCTATGAAGTCCATGCACCCTAATCCCTACTTTACTTATGTTTATAATTGAAATCAATCCCATCTTCTTCGTTGTCATCATTTCAGATGGCAATAAAGAACCTTAGCCATATGCTAAAGATAGAGGGCTTGTAGGAAAATGGCTACAGTACATTCCAATGGCTTATATTTCAGAAATTCACATTGACATTCTAGTGAACAAAATGCGTCTTCCACATTGTAATCCTAATCATTGACGATCACAAAACAATTTAGGTTTTTTTTTCCCTGAAAAGCACACAAACCAATCTAGGGCATTTGATAATAAGATAAAAGGAGATGGTTTTAGTAAGAACTTGACAATTGCATAAACTGGACTTCTAAACCTACAAAACAATCTAGGTATTTTAATTATGAAAATTTTTAAAAAATTAACATGCATTAATAACTTATAGACATGAGAAATGAGGCTTAAAAGGAGGATAAGGGGAAGATTTGTTGACCTTTAGCCAATCTATAAATAGTAGGCGACCTTGATGCATCTCTTCTCCTTGGTGATTTTGGCGAAGGGTAGTGGCGAATCTTGAACGGTTGATAGTCAAAAGAGGCTAAGGGGAAAGGGGAAGTGAGCTTCTTGACTCCTTTGGTACCAAAGGCTGATTGTAAAAAGGGAGACGTTATTGTCAGTATCTGGTGGAGATGCTGTCAAAGGGAGTTGGGAAGCATGAAGGGGGGTCACCTTCCACAGGACAGACTGGCCTTACCCATTTTCTCATATGACACCGTTTTTTATATGGTAGACTAATGAATCCTACCCTGTTAGTTGTCCAACCAGGTTAGTACTGTGGGTCTTACATAAAAAAACCAACCAATCACCTTTGGATATGTGTCACGTACGCGTGACATTTAACCGTAGCAAAACAAATGATCATGGTTCTTTTAAAATATTTTTAAAAATTTTGAAATTTTTTTTTGACACATATGTATGAAATATTGAAGTTGTTTTTATATATAAAAAAATGTTAGAGTTTGACTTATATTCTATATAAAACGTTAGGACTTAAAATGTATTTATTGTCTTTTTTGTTTAAAAATCACGAAGTAGGGCAAAGAAGCCTTAGGGCTTGTTTGTTTTCGTTTTTGTGTTTGGTTTTTATTTCTATTTTTTAATATAAAAATAAAAATAGTATAAAACTAAAAAACAACATACAAATACAACACGAAAATTGAAAAATACTATAAAAATTCAAAAAATATATAAAAATACATAAAAATAAAAATAAAAAATAGAAATAAAAGTTGAACCAAACGAGCCTTTAGAGAGTCTTTAAAAACAAATGGCTAATTTAAAGAACAAATTTTGCAATTATTCATTTTTTTTTAGATTTACTCAATATGTAGGTCTCTCAATATAAATAAAGGGAGTAAACAACTGCATAATTAAATAAAGTACAATAATGAAAAATTGTTTTGCTTAAAAATTTTAATTTTATAATTTTAAATTTTAAAAAATTATCTTTTTTAAAGTAAAATTTAGTCAATATAGTTAATTTTAAATTTTAATTCTAATTAGTGTATCAATGATTAAAGAGCATTTTTTTTAAATTTATCCCATACGAATAAATATAAATTATTTTGCTTCAAAATTTTATTTTTATAAATTTTTAATTAAATTTATTAATTGAATTTACTATTGACTTATTGATATATTATATATGTATATTTATTATAAACTTATTATATATGTATATTTATTATAAACTTATTAATTTTTAACTTTTTGGTTTTACATTCCTTATATATTACACAAATATTTTGTTATATATCTTAAAATTAGTTATAATTTGTTTCACAATACCCTTTACAATGACAATAATTAGTTAAAGGGAATAACCAATGGTTGAAAAATCGGACCGGACCGAATCGAACCGGAGGGTTAAGGGTTAGATTGGTCAGTTTGACCGGTTCAACTCGGTTTAAATCTCTGATTTAATCGATTGGATCGGTTTAATCTGTTGGTCTGATCCTTTTCAACCCAATTCAACCAAACTCACTCCTTTTCACTTTTTTTTAATTTTTTATTTTAACCTACTTTTCCAACTTTTTTTTTACTTTTTATTATCAATTAAATTTATTATTTTTATTTTTATTTAATTATTATATAATATTATTTAATTATTTTATAATTTTTTGTTATATATTTTTATTTTAAATAATAAATATTAAAATAAAAAATTTTAATATAATATATT
>JAOXYD010000136.1:3693207-3713449 GCA_028565735.1 Pinacopodium congolense | reverse complement strand
TAAAAGTGTATAAGAGTTTTTTTTTGGTTAAATAATTTAAATTTATTTTATATTAGACTATCATTATTAAATTATATATTTTTTATAAATATCAACCAAACACGTTTTTATTTTTTATTTTTTTATTACAAATATCAACCAAACATATTTTTATTTTTCTTCGTAAAAAATTAAAAAAAAAACCAAACAATCCGAAATTATTAATACAGACTTTAACGCACAACAACATTTTAACGTCTAATACTTCAAAAAGACAAAATCTAAAATTTAAAATATTTGAAAAAGTTTCCCTCAAGTTTGACTGCGAATTAGTTATTATTTTGTAAGGATTCCAAAAAAAATAATATTCTGTTGCAAAAACTTACCTCCTTCACTAACTTAAAAAATCGACATTTCATTAAAATAGACAAAATATATTAATCTACTTCTACATCCTGTTAACGTACAATGATGGGGCAACCGCATAAGGTGTCAGCCTCTAGTTGTCATTTTCTATATCAAACTGTATCAGCTCAGGGTGGACCCTCGCCTCACCGTCGTTTCACTGCGCACTTCTTACTCTTTTGATTGGCCAACTTTCTTTTTGACTGCACACGATCCAATAGGAAAGCGCGTGTAACTGCAAAGCACCCTCAACAACTTCGCACTAAACACATGCGCCAATCGTTTATATAAAGGGGGCTCCACAAAAATACCTCCTCTTAGTCGAGCTTCTACCGCCGGACGCCCGTTATCGAACCCAAACCTCTGCTTCCGTCGCTAAAACACCAGAGCGCCGCTCTCCAATTCCGTCTACGGCCAACAACAAATTATTCGTTCGATTACTTGAAGAAGATGTAAGTCCACACTACACAAAATGTACTACTCTGTATTTGGGTTGCTCTGACTCTGGCGTGGTTTCGAAACGGTTATCGAAAACAGTTTTAAATATATATATATTTATATGTCTTATCGCGCGCCGGAGATGACAACAAAGCAACGAACGGCGCCGTTGACTTTGGGCTTTCTATATCCGTCTAAATCAGGAATTTTCAGATCGACTGCCCCCGCGAACTTGACGCTCAGGCTGGCGAAATCTTTCCTTAACTTGGCTGCACGCTGCGATGAAGCCAGCCTGAAGTGTTTGTCGCCGATTAAGGCTGTGGATGAGTCCTCCACATCTTGCTTTTCAGGTAGAACTTGCTTTCAACATTTTTCGGCATTCATATTTCTTTGAGAGAGTAGTATATTGCTATTTGACTCTGATTGTCAAGGACTAGTCGAATTTGATCCATGAGTTGTCCTATTCAGTGCCGAGTTTAATTAATCCTTTGAAAATGAGTTTGTAATCGTAGAAATATTCCATTAACCATTGGATGTGTCGTCTCTAGCGTGAGGAGTCATACGGGAAGAGCCTTAATCAATGAGATTTTGACAGAAGAGGCTATGTGTATGTTGTATACATGTGCACGAAAATGTATTGTATATGTATGACTATTCGGAATATTTTTAATATAATTAATCTGATGATATATTTGATGGGGATGGACATTAAAATTATTGTGAAATGGAATGTATTGAGTAGGTAATAAACAATTGTTGTTGAAATGATTTTTTGCTTTCTTAAAAAAAAGAGAGAGAGCTTTTTGTTGACTGTATACTATATAAGCCCTAGTGTGACAAATGGTCCGCCTTAAACTTTCCACTTCTCCAATGTGACGTGGTCTTAAACTTCATTACTCAACGGCGAGTCAACTAAAGTTGATAAGAATTTTATTAAGCAGGATATAGAATTCCCTATTTTTATATGGTATGCGTCAATTATATATATATATATATATTTTTGGTAATTAGTTAACTGGATATCTCTACGAGCTAGAGATGAACATCTGACGCGACAACCCTCTCCAAGAAAGTTGCCAGTGTTGGATATTCGAAACAGACAGTGTAATAGTCCAATATATACAATGAACTCATTGTGGTGACTGCAAGCAATTAATTGTCGTTTATATGTATTATTTAGGGCACAGAAAAACATATTATAAGTAGTCGGTGTATATATATATTATCCCTGAAAACATTGTATGCTTTTGAGTGACTCGGGAGGCCGTCTAGATGTGGCAAGAAGGTATATTCATGTCCGCTTCTGAGCCTGACTACTGATCTTTTTCATCGCCATCCAAAGATTCATTTTCGGATTTGTTTATGGTTTTTAACTTTAACTATTACGCATAAGCAGACAAGAATCGAAATACGATGGAAAGCACTGGAAATTCAACAAACACCATCTGGCACAAGTTTTCAGTTGAGAAAATTGACAGGCAGGAGTTGCTCCAACAGAAAGGTTGTGTCATATGGATCACTGGTCTCAGTGGTTCAGGTTAGTTCTAGCAGTTAAGCTTCTTGAATACTAAAAGCTCGCCATTTACGAATTCCAATATTTGTGTTTTTATCTCGTTTTTAAGTTGAAATTTACCCTAATTTCAGGGAAGAGCACTTTGGCTTGTGCACTGAGTCGAGGTTTGCACGTGAGGGGGAAGTTGACTTACGTCCTTGATGGTGACAATGTCCGCCATGGTCTGAACCGTAATCTGAGTTTCCAAGCAGAAGATCGTGTGGAAAACATAAGACGGATTGGTAGCTGTTATTGGATCTTATGTTTTTTTGGTTTTTGATTTTGTGTTCCGAATCTTCTTTCTCAACATCTGCCTTATGATTGAGGATACCGGAATGCCATGATCCGCAGGGGAGGTCGCAAAGCTTTTTGCAGATGCTGGTGTCATTTGCATTGTTAGTGTGATTTCTCCCTACCGAAAGGATAGAGATGGGTGTCGATCTCTATTGCCAGATGGAGATTTCATTGAGGTAGGTATACTGATTTTTGGCAATCTGACATGAAGAATAGCTATGCTTTCTTGGAAGGAGGGAGAGCTTTCGAATTAGACAAAATGATGTGTTGCTGTTGAAAATTTCTGAAATTGGCTTTGATCATAGGTATTCATGAATGTTCCGCTGGAAGTGTGTGAGGCAAGGGATCCGAAGGGCCTTTACAAACTTGCACGAGCTGGAAAGATCAGGGGTATATTGCAGATATATCAGCATTAGGATTGCGATCACAACAGTTGAATTATTAATTGAGTGATTATTCACATGGCTTTTTTGCAGGTTTTACTGGGATTGATGATCCATATGAACCACCACCAAAAAGTGAGGTGTGTGCTTACCTTAATAGAATTTTGTAAATG
Organism: Pinacopodium congolense; assembly: GCA_028565735.1. Lineage (NCBI taxonomy): Eukaryota > Viridiplantae > Streptophyta > Magnoliopsida > Malpighiales > Erythroxylaceae > Pinacopodium > Pinacopodium congolense. The sequence goes on along the minus strand of JAOXYD010000136.1, from coordinate 3,710,225 downwards.
TTGCTGCAGGATTCAATTTGCATTTGTTGATACATATACTGTTAGGGATTGGTTGTCCTAGAACACATGGAAGTTTTTCTGCTTGCATTCGTGGTTCCCAACACTTGAAAATTCGTTTGCAAAAACCAATAATATATCATAATTTTTCAAATGTTTCTAAAAAAGTTTAAATTGCTTCATAATATTTTTAAAGATATCATTTTGCCTTTTAACGTTTGTAAAATGATATAATTTACCTCATAACATTACAAAATGGTACATATTACTTTATAACATTTACAAAATGATACATTTTACCCCCTAAGACTAATTTCATTAAAATTTTGTTAAATAAATGTTAATTTTGTCAATATTCTATAAATAAATTATTAATTAATTATTAAGAAAGTAATTAGCAAAACTTTAAAGAAATTAGTATTAAAAGGGTAATTTACATTATTTTGTAAATTTTAAGAGGTAAAATGCATCATTTTACAAACGTTAAGGGGTAAAGTGATAAATTAAAAAACGTTAGAAGACAATTTAAACCTTTTTAGAAATGTTAAGAGACAAATAATAACTTTTACCTTGCATTAATGTTAATTCCAGTTTTAGCACAAAGGGGTAGTAAACCTGTGCTTTCAAGCCTTTTAGGCCAGTAACTTGGATTAGAAAGAAAATCGTCTTAGCTCATGTTTGATAGGGAAATTCTGTTCTTGGTTGCCTAGCATGGCTATGTTTTATTGATTTCTATTCCAACTATATCTTTTCTTTTCCACTTATTATGCCAGTTATGATAACAAACTCAACTGTTGCATTTTTGCAGATAACATTAGAACACAATGAAGGTGCTTCTGCTGATGATCACGCTGCTGAAGTAATTGCTTATTTGGAAAAGAAAGGTAAACTCCAAGCATGATACGCTGAAATTTAAGGACGTCCATCTCCTAGTCGTTGATTTTTCCTTCCACCTAAATGTTCGGAAACTTAGTTGTTTCCGAACATCATGAGTATCTTCTTGTTACACGCCTCAAGGAAACATCTCGTTTCCTCGTTGCCTCTTGCGTGTTCATTCTTTCATTGTGTTCAGTGAAACTTTACTTTATGAACAATAATAAAACCATAGCAAAGCATTAGCGCATGATTCCATAAACATTGGAATTTTGATGTGCATGGAAAACTCTTATGGGTTTTTTGGCTGCATCATTGTCTTCGGAAACTTGCAATTGCTGATTTTTTGTTGATGTACAGCTGAATTTCTTGTTGGGAAGGGAAAACTGTTATTATTTGTTTCACTTCTTTCATTGTCTGGTTTTACATAGCTTTCAATGCATTTGACTTCGGCTATAAGAGACCATTGCCCTGTGTTCAATTACAGAATAAGAGAGCCCACCATACTTCCTACACGTACATCTAATTCTAGTCACACAGAAAAGAGAGAACCCACATTGCATACTTGCCCTGATGGCTAAATTGTAGGACAGAGCATTGCAGGGCAAATCAGTCAAAGCAGCGGGCACATCTCCTGTCCTCTGGTATTGAGCACAGCCTCTCTGTATCCATTTTCTGGCAACAGAAGAGTTAATTGGTCTGTATTTGTGGCCGATATATGCCCTTATAACATCGGAAGTCGATAAAATCTTTTAGCATGAAATCAAACACATTTGAAATCTAAAAGAACGTGGCGGTGCTAGAAGTTAAAAATAAATATCAAGAATCTTGAGACAACACCATGACATTTACACCGGAGAAGAACAAGGATTGGGCGAAAGCAAGACCTGTTCATGACCTTGGGGTCTTCCAATTGAGGAACAACAGAAAAGTACTGCACTGGCCACGCACACCGTACACGAGCTCACAGCATCAAAAACTAATGTGAACCGATGCTCCTGAAGGCCCCATATGGTGCTAACAACCCTAAATAACCCACCGGCTGCTCTAGCCAATATGGTAAATACCATCTTCCCTGGAGGAATACAGAGCTTCAATGGCTTCTCCTTTCTGTTTCCATTAAATGAAGTTTGGAAACAAATAAGGGTAATTTGAGATTCTCTGTTTTGAGTTCTTGTATTCAAAGAAAAGGCAAGTTGAAGACGCCGAACCGAAGAACGTAATATTTGTGGTTTCAAGCTTAAGCAACTTGCAGATATTCGTAAAGAAATCGCCCATCACCCCCACGTTACTTCCATTTATAGCGTATCTCCATAAAGTCCACAGTTCCAACTTCCAAGCGTACGAAAAGAAGGAAAGAAAGAAAGAAAGATAAAGAAAGAAAGAAAGAAACACCAAAATCCAAAGGAATTGTTACTTGGAGTTAAGAAAGTTGTCCTTGGAAAGCAAAATAGACATAGTAAAGTTACTTTTCGATACTTTTCACACCTAGTTTATGTTCGGTATAGGGGTAATGATGGAAAGTAGCATTCCTATCCACATCCCTTTTCAAGTTTCTTTAGGAATCCAAAAAATGATAATAATTTGGTGGAGGGTAATGGTCGACAATTGCATTCCCATCCATACCCCTTTACCAGTCTCCTTAAGTCCAAAAGTGGTAAATTTGGTAGGGGGTAATGATGTACATTAACATTTAAATTTTTTATTTTATTTTTAATATGAATTGAAAGTTTATGGTGCCCTATACAAACTGTTAAATAATGTACCGGCCAAAAATTAGTACATAATTGAAATATTTAATATTAAATTTAAATATTGATTAATACTGAAAATACTAGTTGATACTAAGAAATAATACAAAAATAATTTTTTTATTTTAATTTTTTTAAATTTAAAATGAAATTAAAAAATTATACAATATAATACATTTATAAACTATTTTTCAAATTATTCAAAATAGTACTGATATTAACTGATACCAGTACAGTATTATTTTAAAAATAAATTCGATACTAGTATGAGTACAATATTTAATACATTAATGCTACCCTACTTCAAGATATTTTAAGAAATTATAAAAAATTAAAAGACATGCTTAATCAATGAAGAATTAGAAAGCGTATTCAAGTGAAACTTTGTCCCCTTGATATATTTGAAAATAGCGATGTATTAAATAAATTATTTAATATATGTTAGATAAATTATAGATACACAATAACATTACATATTTTAATAACATTATTCAATATACTTTGAATAACTATGTTTATTAACATGGTATTTTCGTGATCTTTAACAAACATAGCCAAAATGTTGAGAACTTGCCACTTTGATAATTAGGCTTTTATAACTGCGAACTTTGACCTAAGAAACGGAATTCCTTGATGATCCCTTGACCAGTTTACAAGTCAAAATATGCTGAAGATACGATGCAACACCAAAGATGATTAAAAGGGTGAGTCCAGGACTTGATTCAGACTTGCTGTTTTACTGATAAAAAATATGGCATTTGATAGATTGCGTGAAGAAAAACCTACACAAATTTAGGAATTTACCTGTGTACTTAAAAGACACCGCCAACCAATTATAGAAAAATCATTTTTTGTTGTATAATCTAGTTCCATGCCGATAAGCAATGTCATCTACTATAAAGACTTCTTTTTTCTTCAGCTCCGGCAGGTTAACTACATCATTCCACCAGCTATAAGTTGCAGGTCATACCAGCAATTTCGATTGCCATAAAGCTTCTAGCTCAGTCCCAGTCCTTTATGCTCCGATCAAAGTGGAGACATCTCTGGAACTTCTACATCAAGAAATGAGAAGGAAATAAGACGATTAACCCTATCGGGACTAAAGCAATCTTAATAGTGCACAGAATCAAACCAGAAACAATGAAAAATAGAGCATATGCAGATAAGCTACCATTGCATGTAGAAAACAATGTACCTTTATTTCAGCTTTGACCCGCTCGCTGCATTTCCTTAGCAATAGAGGGCAGCCATCTTTCCCCCCTGATCTTCTTCAATTCTGAAATTCTTTCCTCCTCCTTTTTGGCTTTTGCTTTCCTCGTTTCCTCTTTAGCTTCTAATCTAGCTAATGCCTTTTGAGACTCGATCCTTGCTGCAGCGATTATGTCCATACCGTCCACGGCTACAGACCGGAGTTTTCTTCTAAACTACAAGGCACCATAACAATTAGACTAATAACAAAAGGGCAATGGTGAGAATGAAGAGGGAAAAGAAATGCAGACCTTCTTTGATTTCTGATCAATATCTAGTCCAGGCAGGATTCTCGGTCTCTTGGTAGGTCCTTGAATCTCATCTGGTGTCACAAAGACAACCTTGAGTATTTAAATACAATGTAGTGCAGAATGCTTTACCAAGACAATGAGGAAGTGTAACCTTTAAATAGTTCAATCTCTTCAAAAGGTAGACTAATCATATTTATGCCAATATCATTATAACGAGCCATCAAGAAATCAAGAAACAAGTGATCATGCACCTCTGAGTACAGTAAACATGATTAGTCTGAATCTACTGATAACAACTTGCTCATCGCATATGGAAAAAAAAAAAAGAGCAGATGAGGTTACCTTTATGATCAAAAACTATTCCTGCAGGAGAATTCTTGAATAATCGGACACCCCCCTCATCTGCAGCAGCACCAGTACTATCATCAGTGTCATCAGTGGAAGCTTTTACCACTTTCAATTTCTTTTCCAAGATCTGGTCCAAAAGCTTTCGTGCCTGCAATTCAGATATAAAAGAACTTGCAAAAGTTACTAAAGTACAAATTTTCAGGAGAAAAGTGCAGAGTTTCTAAGACCTCATTGTCAAAGTGAAGTTCAAACCTCACAATTCGAATCCAAGGATTCACCAATTCCGAACAAACCCAGAAATTTCCAACCACATAAACCAAACCAAAACTCCAAAATCTCAGTTATTCAAACTCAAAACCAAACCCAAAACCATAAAGCAGTGACCTTTACAAGGAAAAGTACTGACCTTGATCTGATAATGCTTAACCTTTGGCGTGTTCTGACTGTTCTCTCCACCATGTTCAGCCTCCGGAGCCACTGCACGGGACGTGGAGCCATTAGAGACAGGCCCAAAAGCTTGGAGGCCGAAAACAGTGGTAGAGGCTATCGACTCGATTGCTGCTTTCCATTTCGTATCTTCCTCCTCGTTGCTACTTCCACTACTGGTCGGACCTCCCATAAAACCCTTGTCACGAGCTCGCCGGAAAATGCGGCTCTAAACCCCGAGAGGTACCCTTTTTATTGGGCTCCTTCTTCAGCTATAAGATCCAATTCTCTCTAATTGGGCTCTTTGAGACCAATCTTTAGAGTACATTGGCCCAAGAGAGGCTGTTCACCAAAATGCCGTCCCATCGTCCATCGCCAATTAACCGGCATCGACGACCACCGTCCCCTCAAATACTGCTAGGTTTTAGCCGTAGTGAATTGATTTTATAAAACTTTTAATTGAATGGATGGAGAAGACGGAGCCTGTCACCGAATCCAAAGAGTTCCACACTCCGTTCAAGCATCTGGGTTTGTATTATCGTGCCTATGCTCTGTTATAAGCGTATATTTATAAGTATCTATACCGTTCCAATCATGGTTGGAAAATTTTGATGCAGCCCTACCTTTTATTTCTTTTTGAAGGTCCTGTGTGCATATTACTCTATAGAGGTGAATCCTTGTATAATTTGATTAACCTTTGAGATAATGAATTCCTCACTATCATGTTTAGAATGACTAGGATTCTAAAAGAAGACGCCATGCACTTCATGTATCATGCAGGTATGAAGATTCATAAGGACTCTTGAATGGAAATGGAAATGGAAAGAAGATATAAATCCAGTTTCTTAGGTGTTGTATCTTCTGAATTTGCCATGTAGGAGACTATCACTGCCCTATCCTAAACAAAGTTTTCAGTGAATTTACTCATATAGTTGCTGTGAAGACACTGTAGATGTGTTCTGTTAGGAGGTGTATTTGATCTATGTTGATATAGGCAACCATTAACTTAATTGCTTAGCCATCTTTTTTATTTTCTTGTCCAATTTCTTTAGGAAATTAAAGATCAAGACCAAGAATTGGAAGCAACATTGATAATCCTGGCAACTGATATCTGTGTGGCTGTAATCAGGTGCTGGATTGAACATTGATAATGCATGTGGGTATGGTTGCAGAATCGTAATATACTTGACAGCAAAGTCACTCTGGAGTTTGACCATGTAAAACAAGGTCTGAAGGTTGATGAAGAAGGTAAGCTGTATTTTTGTTTGTCGTCATGGGTTGAAGGTAATTTATCCTGTTTTTCTTTTCTAATATGGTCATGATTTTCGTTGTTTTTCTTCCAGAACTAAAGAAAATGGATTCAGTTCAAACTAATAACATTAGTAAATCTGGAGACATCAAGCAGACACTAGAGGAGCTTGGATTGAGAAAGGAAAGCAAACTGCACCTCATGGAGGAGTTGGTTACAAGGCACAAAATCAAAGGGTTGCTGCTCTAGCTGCAAGTTTGGCTGCTAGATCACAAATTAAAGAGAATGCAAAATCAAATTCAAATGGAGAAACCAAAGCCCCCTGAGTTTTTAATACTGTACGTACTGCATCATCTGCTTCATTACATGAAAAGAGTGCTGTGGCAGCAAAAATTGCACCGAGTGATAAAACAGCTGCTTGGATAGCCATGAACGTGGCCAGTGATAGAACACCTGTAAATGCAAAAATTGCCGGTTTTTGCCACTTTGAATGTTTATTTCACACAAAATCAAATAACATGACCCCAATCAACGATAATTTTGGAACATGAAATTGGATATTCTAGAGTGATCTGTGTTCTAAGTTGTTGGCCTTAGTTTCTTTCCTGGCACTTTCTAGTTCACTTAATTGCATCGATTCCTTGACCATGATGTCGCGCTTCCAGTGTTGATGAGGGCCTGAACATTTTGTTTTGGTATGCTGTTATCATGAATTTCTTTTTCCAGAAAGGTTATGTTCAGCTGCATACAACACATGGTGATGTGAACATTGAACCTGAACTGTGATATAACCCCAAGAACATGTGAGAATTTTATCACATTTTTAGACATGGATACTACGATAGACTACCTTCCCGTAGGAACATTACGTATAATACTGCGAGTGACTTTCATTATGTGACTTAATATGATATTTTCTTGGCATTTGTGATGCTCTAGAATATGTATGTTGAATAGGTCATATCCACTTTGTACATGAATTTTATGATTCGAAGTGGTGATCTTACAGGGACCGGGAAAAGAGGTGAATCTATAGTAGTGTGGCTTGTTTGCAAATTCCAGGACAAGATTGGCTTGTGCTACAGCAACCTGAATACAGGACAACAAAATTTGGAGACATCTGAAAATAAGGAATGCTCCAACTAAAGCTGCAGCCAGCCATAGAAACCGGTTGGATTATGATTGCTGTGGCAAAGAAGTGAATAGTCGGGGTTCCAAGGTGTGTATCCCTGTATCCTCCAATGACCAGAGAATATTAATCATTATTGCATCAGTTGCACTGTAAAATATTATTGACAAGGGGTGAAACTTGAAATGTAAAATCTTGAGACAGCATTTCTTTAGCAGAGGGAATTGTTTTCGAAGTTTGCATGTACAATAAATTGTAGATGTCTGAAATAGATTAGTACTGAGGAATTGCAGATTTCTGGTAGAAGAGCTAGTGTCCCTGTCATTTGTGCCAAAGTGACCAATGTGTAAAGTGAAAGGGAAGCTAAAGTGGCAAACTTTCTTTCCTTATTGCAGCTTTTGCAAATAGAAACATTATTGAATGTGAATTGTCATAATCTCATGATGGAATCTCTGGACCATTATAGCTGGTTTCTGACCAGTTTCATCTCTGCATTCAACATAATAATACTTTTGATCTATTTCATATCAAATTCTAACTTTGTTGATTATCTACTGCATGTTTTGTAGCTACCTTAAACTCCTTGAACTCTAATTTGATAGCTTTCAAAGTTGTGTAGAAATACAACGGACCGAACTACATAGTTCTGGTATAGTGGTGTTATTAATGATCATCACATAAAAAATTATTTAATATGTTGAAGTATTTTAGAAATTGTCATAAGGGTCACTAAGTATTTTTCAAAATCATGCAATTATTATATAACAATTGTTTGGTTGAGATTTGGTTTTTGATTTTGATTTCTTGTTTTTTTTACACACAGAAACCAAAAAAATAAGAAAAAACTAAAAAAAATATGTTAATATAACGTAGAAATAAAAAAATAATACAAAAATTGAAAAATAAAAAAAAAACAATTAAAACATATAAACACAAAACAGAAAAAGAAAACGAAAAATCAAACTAAACTTGTAAGTATATAAAAATTTAGGTTCTCACTTCATATACCTAACATAATTAGAAATTCCAATAAAAGAATACTTTTAATTCATGACCATATGCCAAGTCCCTTATAATCAAAATCAATACTTAGATGCATCTCAAAATTTTAAGGCAACAAAACTTTATAAATTTTGAATAAAATCACATGACCTGCAGGTCATGGATATCTATAGCTTACAGGACATATAATAATAATATATATAATATAGTAATAATATTATTATTATTTTAATAATATATATTATTATAATAAGGCCAGCTATGAGATGTTGGTCATGTAATCAGTCTCATAAATATTTATTAGGATTTTTAAGTGAGGTGAAACTTATGTGATTAACAATGTTTAAAATTTAAAAATAAAATATTTTGTAGGAATGAATATTTGGAAGTAATCATAGGATTAAAACAAAGATTTATCAATTTATTGTTGGACTATAATTTTACTATTTACTAAAAAATTACATAGTCAAATAAGAAAATAATTGATTTCTCCAACCACCTTAAAAAAATTATTCTTAATTTTGACGTATAAATTCAGGAGTGAAAGTTTTTATGGCAAAAATACTTGACAAGGTAAACTAATGAAGACAATATTTTCCTTTAGCTTGTTCTCTACTCATCAATGTTCTCTTATTATTATTATTACCCTTTTTTTTTTCTGCGACCATTTCCTGCTGTACAAGTTACATGCTTGATTTGATACTGTAATTCCTGTGGTGTCAATTAAATGGAAGACCTCAGAGATAATGCAGAGTATTCCGACATGCGCACTACATCAATTTCAGATCATTTAGGCAAGGATTCTTATGTTATTCTTTCTTTTTATAATAGTGTTACAATCATTGTTTTTCAAGTGTGTGTGCTACATAAATTATTATGTTACGTAATAATATGTAAGTTATATATTCTAAATAAATTATGTAATGAATTAATAATTTAAATTTAAATAATGGGTTTTAATCTAATTAATATTTATAAGTTTGATTTATTTTTACTTTTGACCAATCTTCTTTCAAATTATTAAAGTGAGTTGATGTATTTTTACTTTTGACCAATCGTCTTTCAAATTATTAAAGTGAAACGTAATTCTCAACAATATTTTGAATATAAAATTATATTTATAAATTTAATGTATTTTTACTTTGACTTATCATCTTTTAACTTATTAAAGTGAGAAGCATTTTTAACAATAATTCCAACATAAAACTATATTTATAAATTGAATCTATTTTTACTTTTGATCTATTATTTTTCAAGTTATTAAGATAAGAATTGTCTCTCAACAACAATTCGAAAATAAAACTTTTGTATTAAAAGACAGAAAATAAGTTCTACCAATTAAATCACTACAGTTGTTTTTTTCATGATATTTATAGTCGATCGAGTTCTTACAATATGTTGAGGGGATGTCGTACTATTGACTGGTTGGTGAAATAGCATTGTCGTGTCTGCTCAAAGATGGTATTGTTAGTGAAATTAAGGGAAGCTGATTGGCACAAAATTTAGAGATAATCTTTTGTCACCGAAAGCAAAAAAAAAAAAAATAATAACTGACAACTAAATGACAAATGCAAATCTTCAATTTATGTACGTTTGATTGATGGAGAGACAGGTGTCTGAATTATGATATAAATATATAAAATATTTATTTATTTATTTTCCAAGCAGACGTAAGAATGACATATTAATGTCTCCATCTTCAATTCTTTGTTTATTCATGTATTGCAAAATGATTTGGAGGTAAAGACTTGGAATTCCAATGAAAATTCCTTAGGTCAAGTCTACCTAATTTTTGTTTTTATATTTGAAATGTTAAAAACTAGTTATTTCAATTTCATAGTATTTAACATAATTAATTTAAATTTTATTAAAATAATTGAAATTTTTAATTGAATTCTATAAATTTAAGAGGCATACTTTTATTTTTCAAAACTATTCTTATTAAAAAATTTATACTCTTTTTAAAACAATTCTAATATTATAAGAACATTATACAAAAATACTACTACATAATATTATATATTATATATTATACCAAGATTTACGTGACAAATTATTTTACTGTTTATATTATATAATTATTATTATATACATTAAAATAATAATTATCTATTATAATTATTATGTAATTATAATATAATTTAATTTAATAATTTAATTTTATAAGGTTATTATGTTAAAGGATGTATTAGAAAATAGATATAAATAAAATTTTAATTATAAATTTATTTCAAATGTGATTACGAGTAATTCAATTGAATTACATATTTTTAATGATAACTATTCAAATAAGAGAAATGAATTTCATTCATTTGTTCTACAGAGAAGATTAATGTATTTAGTATTAAAGTTGAGTTTCATTAGGAGCATTAGAGAATCATTTAAAATAACTAATTTTTACACGGCTTGTTGTTTTAAGTCTTACACCTTTTATTTATTTAACATTTTTAAATTTGTGCAAATATTGAAATATTATTTTAGATTTTATTGAAATATTAATTTTAAACTAACATTTATAATATTTTGAAATGTTTAAGATAGTTTTAGATTTTGATTTAAATGAAAAATATCTAATAAGAATGAAACGGAGAAAAAAAAACAAAGAATCTATTATCTTGTTCTATATACTATAATTTGAAAATTGGGAATAATTTCTGTTCTAAATTTTTAATTCATACATAAATAACATTTTTTAAAATAAACATTCTTTTTGTGTCAATATGCAAGTAAAGTTACAAAGCTTCAGTCATACTTTTTTTTATAATTTGATCGTAACATAAAATGTACCGCAAATAAGTAATGATAAAATTATAAATATTTTAAATTTATAATTTCGTTTAATCTAATAAACCATTGAAAATATCACTTTTTACAAACTTATATTTGGTATTAAAACATCAAAAGAGAGAGATAATTGGCAAATAACCACTTATAGTTAAAATATTTTGAAATTTTCAAACATAAAAAATAATGAAATAAATTGAATGACGACATCAAAAGTCTTCAACTTTTAAATTTTTAAATTTTTTAATACTATATATATTATTTTTAATAAGAATTTAAATATCAATTCATTTTTACGTGAGACGAATATGTTGTTAATAAAAAAGAAAAACGTATTGGTGCAAGTAAGCAGACTAACGAAACTTTCAACAAAAATTGTTAATCTTTGTACTATTCTAAATTAAAAACTATAAAAATTTGTTGTAAGGAAATTAGTTGGAAGTAGGAGCAGAGTTGATGTTAGACGTGTTGACTGAGTCCTTTCTATTTATTTTATCTAAACTTACGTTACATAATTATTAAAATAATTAAAAGGCCCATTAATACAATAAAAAATTTAGTCATGTTTGTAGAAAAATGGAAAATTTATTTCTAATTTTTTAAGATTTAATGACCACGTCCCTTAACAACAACCTTCTTAACTTCGTCTTGATTTAGCGGTCAAATTAGTTATTAAACTAAACAGTCCAAAGATATATATAATGAGTAAAGTTGTCGTTAGCAAACCTAACAAAGAAAAAGATTTGGATTATATTTGAGGCAGTGACGTTCCATCTACAATCTTTATTATTTTTTTAAATTACGATAAAATATCACAACAGTTTAGGCCCCACCTAACACGAAATACTTTGCAATATTCAAGATAATATAAATTTTGTTTTTTCAATAAGAAAAGTGAATTTGGGGAATTTGGTAATAAAAATGAGATTATCTAGGGGCTTATTTGGTTTTCATGCAATTTCTCGCTTTCGTTTTTTGTTTTTTAAAATACAAAAATCAATAAAAATAGTATAAAAATTAAAAAGACAACATATTAATACAACACAAAAATTCATAAAATAACACAAAAACTAATAAAAATATCAAAAAATTAATACACATACACAAAAATAAAAACGATAAGTGATACTAAACGTGTTAGAGTTCATATTTAATAATTTCTCTCTCTCTATCTTTTATTTGTTTTTCAGAAACTCTTGTGCCTACCAACAATTAGACGGCTAGAGATTCTATATGACTAATTTTCAAGATAATATGATACAAAAGGAACTAATTGATGCAAATGTTCTTATTAAGAGATGCAGATTTTCTATATATGAATGGGGAAATCGAAATATGACTCCTAAGTGCAATGATGGTGTCCAAGAAATAAGAATTATATAAAACAGTTCTCTATACATAAGAAAACATAATCAAATACACACATGGAATTCTCTTAATGATTAATTCAGGAACCCAAGGACAAGCCGGACACAGGCAAGACGTTGCTTTCCCTCGTGAAAAGGAAAAAAAAAACATCTAATTGATCAAATATTGCAGAAAATACAAAGATGCAATGATATAGTAGACATACCCTATGCTCTAAATTTGGACCACTCACCCAAAATAAGCTTATGATTTTGCCTTGCTGAGCTCAAAGAAGCTGACACAATAAATATATATATATATTTAGTACTCATACATAAAAAAGAACCTCCATAGATATGAAGGCCAATCAAATATGTAATATGCTGATATTGTTCATGGACAGAATTAAGGTTTAAGGTAAGGACAAGAAGGTAGAGACAACAAAAGACCAAGTTGTATAGAATGAGGTTGGAGATGCAATGATCATTGAGCAGAGTTGGGTATGAAGACAATTCAGAAAAAAAAAAGGGGGTGCAAGTCAAGTGAGTTGGGAGATTGTGTTATGACATGGAATTGAAGGAGATAGAGGGGTTAGCTATATATATATATATATATATACACACTAAAAAAAGTGAACAAGCATGCATATCCTAAAATTTTTTTATCATATTATTTGTTGGGTGTATATTAAATAAATTGTTATTATACATAATAGTGTGCAAATTATAATGTTTAAAATAAATTATTTAATCGGCTAGCAAAGCTAGTTTGATTTAAATATCATTTACAAATTTTAATATATCTTTCTTTAAAATTAAATAAATTATAATCTTTTTATTCAAACATTTGTTTTATGATAGTTAAATTGTTGTTTTTATCAGAATTTAAATCTTAGTAAAGTAAGATCTATCGTATATCTCTTCTTAACGAACATTAAAATTATTTTACTCGAATCTTTCAAATTTCTTAAAATAAAATGTCGTCATGAGAAGAAATTTTGAATATAAGTAGACTACCACTTAAGACAATGCACCCCCTAGATTTTGGAGAAGAGATTTGAATTACTAGTAGTATATGACATAAAATAGGTTTAGAGTATGGGCATGGGAGGGTTAATTTTAAGAGCATAGAAAAGGGAAAAAGTTGAGAATTTTGGCAGAGTTTGGAGAGGGATTAGGAGGCAAAGGAATGTGTTGGGAGAGTGGGTTTTGATGATGAAATGCACGCCGGCAGCTTTACTACATTTCTCTCTCTAACCCCTATTGGCACGCCTGCACCTCACTCACTATCCACTAAATAAAAATTTTATTTTAAAAAAAACCTATATCTTCCAAATACTTGAATAAAGCTAACCCCACTCACCAAATTTGTGATCTCTTACGTTACGTACCTTCCTCTTGTTATCTTTGTTTCCCTTTTTTCCTTTTTTTTTTTTCCCCCCTCTCAACTTTTGTCAGAGACAACACTTATATATTTTCTATAAATTAACCATTTGATGCCCACCTTCAATGTCTTTTTAAAGGGTAACCTATATTAGTCTACATGATATGCTACGGTTTTGGTATATTAAAGATAAGAATACTACTGAAACTATTCTCATCGATTACACAAAAAGAAAAGCAGATTTATATTCTTATAATAGATTCCTCTACCCTTTATCAGGAGCAGCTCTCTCTCTAAGTTTATGGAGGTAGACCAACGAAAAGAAAAGAGAAAGAAAATCCAACTTGAAAGATCCTAACTTTAATAATTTCGCTACCCCAATTCCACAGTTAAAAACTCAAACACCCATCCCTCTCTTCACCCTCCTCCAACAAAAGATCATCAATCCAGAGTTTTTATATTTTGATGTGGGTCTCTGCATATGTTAAATGGATACCCTGTTCAGGCTAGTCAATCTTCAGCAATCTGATCAATCTTTCAATTCTACTAGCAGAACCTCAAGCAGCTCTAGATCCTCAAGACAAAACCAGAGTAGCAGTAACCATTATCACTTCCAACAAGAAGACGAAGAATGCTTCAACTTTTTCATGGATGAAGAAGACTTCTCTTCGTCTTCTTCTAAACATTACTATCCTTATCACCATCAACAACAACATCATCAACAGACTCCTACCTCTACCACGACCAACACTAGCACACCAACAACTACTACTCATCCTCCTCTTGAATCCACTGACTTCGCTTTCTCTCCTTCTCGTGACCTCAACTTTGATTTCTCCGGCAAGTGGTCCACTGACATCCTCCTCGAAGCTGCTCGGGCCGTCGCCGATAAGAACACCGCTCGTGTTCAACAGTTTATATGGATGCTCAACGAACTGGGCTCTCCCTATGGTGACATCGACCAAAAGCTGGCTTCTTACTTCCTCCAAGCTTTGTTCAGTCGCATGACTGAATCCGGCGAGCGATGTTACCGTACTTTGGCGTCGGCTTCGGAGAAAAACTGCTCTTTTGAGTCTACAAGGAAAATGGTATTGAAGTTCCAGGAGGTGAGTCCTTGGACTACTTTTGGTCATGTATCGTGTAATGGTGCAATCATGGAAGCTTTTGAAGGTGAAAACAAATTGCATATTATTGATATAAGCAACACATATTGCACCCAATGGCCTACTTTACTCGAAGCTCTGGCAACCCGCACCGACGAGACGCCACACCTGAGGTTAACCACTATAGTGACGGCCAAAACTAGTGTAGTTAGCTCCAGCAATGGAGGGCTGGCTGCAGTTCAAAGGGTCATGAAAGAAATAGGAAACAGGATGGAAAAATTTGCAAGGCTCATGGGTGTTCCATTTAAATTCAACGTCATACACCACGCAGGTGATCTATGTGACCTGAACTTCTCTGAATTAGACATTAAAGACGATGAAGCTTTGGCCATCAACTGCGTTGGTGCTTTACACTCGATCAGTCCAGACTCCAATCGCAGAGACTATGTCATATCAAGTTTCAGAACATTACAGCCAAGAATCATCACTGTGGTCGAAGAGGAAGCTGATCTCGAGGTGGGAATTGATGGGTTAGAGTTCTTAAGGGGTTTTCAAGAGTGTTTAAGATGGTTTAGGGTTTACTTCGAATCATTAGATGAGAGCTTTTCAAGAACAAGCAATGAAAGATTGATGCTTGAAAGAGGAGCAGGGAGGGCCATCGTTGACTTGATAGCATGTCCGCCGTCTGAATCCGTCGAACGGAGGGAGACGGCTGGGCGATGGTCGGGACGGTTGCATGCCAGCGGGTTCAGTCCGGTGGTATTCAGCGACGAGCTGTGCGACGACGTACGCGCCTTGTTGAGGAGGTATAGAGAGGGTTGGTCAATGACACAGTGTGGCGACGGGGGTATGTTCCTGTGTTGGAAGGACCATCCTGTTGTGTGGGCTTGTGCATGGAGACCCTTTTGAATGATTGATTGATTGATAATCGTGATGGTTTCTTTTATTTTTCTTTTTTAGATTTTTTTTCGGTGAAAGTTTAGTGGAGTGGATTGCACGTGTGATGGGTTCTTCCGACACGTGTATTAAAGTGATCATATGTGGGGATGATTGAGAAGAAGAGGAAAGAGAGTTGGGTAGGGAATTTGCTTTGATTTGAAAAGAAATGAAGCAAATTGTTTAACTTTTAATCAACCTATGTTTGATTACATACTATTATTTTTATGGATTAGTTAAATCTGTTTTAAGGAAAAAAAAGATAGTGACATGTTGATTTGGTGATTTTAGTTCTTATAAGATAAAAGGTTGTTTGGTTTAATTTTTCGTTTTTATTTTTATGTATTTTTATGTATTTTTATAATATTCTTTATTTTTTATATTATATTAATATATTTTTTAAAAATTTTTATTAAAAAATAAAAACTAAAAATTAAAAAAAGAAGTTAACGTACTCTTACATACTATAAAGACTATTTGGTAATATGTAAAGACAATTTAATTTGTATCATTTATGATAACTATGGAGGTCATTAAATTAATAATTATGTAATTGCTCTCAAGTTTTTATTTAAAATCTCAAGTTTTTATTTAAAGTATCAACGTGTAAACAAGGATGAAATTAATAACAATACAATCAAAATCTATGAGAAAGATTGCCCAATAAATGAATATATTGTATTTTCTTGTGATATAGTATTATTTTTTCATTAGGCAATCATTAAGTATTGTGGTATTTGTTATTGATGTCGTCAATTTTGGTTTATAGCTCTACAAGATTGAAATAGGCCTTAACTTAAATTCACAACTTATTATAAATGGAAGGGAGTCTCCATAAAATTGTTTCAACATAATTTAAAGAGATGCATTAGGTTAAATCAAATGGAGTTTTTTTGCATATTTATAACTCAATTAAATTATTGAAATTAACTTGAACCAAATTCTCAAAAAGAAAAATCTAAGTTGAATCTTGATTTATAAATTTTCAAATATATTAGTCAGATTAATCAATAAATTTTTAGTAAGATTTGGTCCAATTTTTAAGTAGAAAAGAACCTTTATAATTTCAAAGTTATTTTTCTTATTAGTATTGAATCTTCATTTATCTAAGGAATTAAGGGCCGTTGATTGTGTTTTTTCATTTAGTTTTGATTTTTAATTTTTTTAAATACAAAAATTTTAAAAACATCA
>JAOXYD010000136.1:3670376-3683598 GCA_028565735.1 Pinacopodium congolense | reverse complement strand
TCCTACGATTCTCATATGATTGATAACAGCGTAACTGATTTGGTTTATAATTTTCTTCTTCTTTTGATTCATCGTCTAGCTTATGTAACGACCCAATCGTATCCTCGTGTTCTGCGGAGAATACCTAAATTATCCCCGTGAGTATATAGTACTGCGCCTATTCGTGTGCTGTTATTAGCAAATAGAGAGAGGAGGTAGAAAAACCAAGGCTTGGGAGAGAGGCTTCGTGAAAGATATTTCTCTTTTGTTTAATCTGCGAAGGAAAGATTGGAACTTTGTAGATCTTTTCTGTTTGATTCTCTCTTATCAGTAATGGGTTTATGGGATGCTTTCCTTAATTGGCTTAGAAGGTCAGTTATTCTCCTTGTTGTTTCTTATATTTGTAGACGTGTTTGTCTGAATGTATGCGGGTTTTTCTTGATTGTTTTATGTGTTTGTGTGACTAGTGGGATGTTCATTTCTGGGTTGTTTTTGGTTTGATGTAAGGGAGGACCGTTCTTGTTTAATCATTGGCCTGTTAGCAGAAGATTTATCTGATCTCTTTTTTGTTTCAATAATTTGTTTGTGTGAGCAGTTGATGATTGATCTCAGATTTAATGATACTCTTCCTGCGTTCTAGGCTTTTTGTTTTCTTTTTTCATCAAAGGGATCATGCGATTGAGTTTGGCTGAACGGTAGACTAGTGTTTCTTATATTGATGATGATCATAGGGCAACTTTGAATCGATCGAGATATAAAATGGAGAATTTTCCTTGGAGAGAGTTCATCCTTAGTATGGGAGGAAAATGTTGTCTTTGAAGTTCTGCAGGCTAACATTCTATGAATTAATCAAAACCTTGAACATGGAAACTGTCACTGTTCAGAATGTTGCAGATGCAAAAAGAAAATGAGGGTAGGAAGTTTTATATCTGCGAATTACATGCCTTTTAATCTTGTAAACGCTTATGCAAAACCACGTGGGTTGAAGTGTTTCATAAGTTAGTGATTTTGACTTTTAGTAAATTGGGTATCTTTTATCGTATGTCGATAACTAATAATACTTTTTTTTGTATGTGGACCTTTGGAACATGAAATCATGGATCCTTTCCACCCCATGTTCTCAAACTACTTTTAGGAAGTTAATTTGCGCTAGTGACATGTCCGACACTCTTTAGGGATTGCAGTTACTTTAGGAAGTCAATAAATCACCTGGAAGTTCAGATTGATGATATTTAGAAATGTACCTTAGCTCTGAAGGTTATGCTTCTTAGATATTGCACCATGGGAGAGAAGGGAAAATTAACAGTCTGTTTTGTATATGCTTTTGTCCCTCTTCCATGTATGTTGGAGAGTGATTAACTAACCTAGGGGATGTTGGGTTGTGGGTTGTGGTTTTTTGTTGTGGTTATTGTATTTTTATTTTTGATTTTTGTACTGTATTAGTGTATTTTCTTTTTCAATATCTGTATTTAGAAAAATAAGAAACTAAAACAAAAAATCAAAACCCAACTAATCAAGACCTAATATTATCAGTAAAGGAAGCACAAAATTGATAAACTTTGGAGCCATTAGAATAGTAAGACTCTTACTGGAACGTGTAAACAGGTTTACGTGTTTCTTCTCTTAATTCCCATTATACCCCAAAAGAAAAGAATCTGGGAGTGGTCAGTATAGGTTTGGCAATTTGCTAGAGTTATATGGAAAATTCACTACTAAGAATCCATTTTAAGGTGTCTTCTTGATAATCTTTCTGATGTTGTCTCTGTATTTGTCCTCTTGTAGCAAATTCACTAATTTCCCCTACTTTGTTGTGGTTGTGATACCTTAACAGTCAACTTTCTTGTTTGCATCCGAGGGCTGTGACATTGTGAGCAATAATTAATATCACTAGATCTAAAAGGACAAATGTTTGAAATCTCAAAGGGCAAAGTTTGAACAAGATATTTGTCGGAGCATTGTGATGGAATTGATAAGGCTTCTGCCATATAGCTAATATGTGGGCTACCTATTTGTGGTGGGTGACATACTAGTTGCTTTTCTATCCCATTTGTGTCTTATTGGACAGCAAAGTTGCATATTTGTTGGTTGGAGGTCAGTGACAATTGGTTTTCGCTTAAATATTTCTAATGGAAGATATATCAAACATCATAGATATTTAGCTTCACTAAAAAGCATTTCATTCAGAAGATTTATCTTCTATTGAACTAGACTCAAGTTAACTTCTAGCTTTTTGGTTGCTTCGGTATTTATTTCCTTGACTTCTTTTGAGGATAGTAATCATACCAGTTTTTTCTTTCTTTTGGGGTACGTGTGATTACAGCCTCTTTTTCAAGCAGGAGATGGAGCTATCTTTGATAGGTCTCCAAAATGCTGGAAAAACGTCTCTTGTAAATGTTGTTGCAGTAAGTACATAATTGCATATCTAATATTGACAAAATTTTCAACTTAAGCTTCAAATTAACTAGCTGGCCTTGTTTGTAGACCGGAGGATATAGTGAAGATATGATCCCTACGGTGAGTTACCTGTCCAAAAGGTTACAGCTGTCCTTTCTCGAATTCATTCTTTTAAAAGGATTGTAGCTACCTTTTACTTCTGCCAGCATGGCTTTTGCATTTTGTTGACTAGATTTAAGTTTCTTTTCATGGTAGATGTAATGTCTGTTAGTATTTTGGTTGCTGTGATATGAATTTATGGATCATCATTCATCTTCAGGTAGGATTTAACATGAAGAAAGTAACAAAAGGAAATGTCACAATAAAGTTGTGGGATCTCGGAGGTCAACCTAGATTCCGTAGCATGTGGGAGAGATATTGCCGTGCAGTTTCAGCTATTGTGTATGCATTTACTCCTAATCTCATTTAATTTTTGATATTTGCAAATAACTGTTGGTCTTTCTTTGGGGTATTAGTTCTTACAACGGTTGCTATCTGTAGTGTTATTGATACAATTCTTTTATGGGAGCTCAGTTGATTCTTTTCATTCTCCTTTTATCTTGTGGTACTGATAGACGTTAGGGGATTGTTTCTATTACAATTATTTAAAATTTTCTTTGCTTTAAGGACTTTCAATGGCATGTTATGCATTATTCTTAATTTACTTTTGTAGTTAACCTTAGGAATGAGTCTAATTGACAAAGAACTTCTACTGTTAATTTTCATACTTGAAAGGCTGAAGTTTCACCTGGACAGTCATGTCAAAGTGTTAATGTTTGGTGACATAGGAAAATCCAAAAGCTTTTTAGATGCGAAAATTCTGTAGCTGGTTCATTAAGAACAATGCCAAAGCGTCAATGTTCAATTAGACAAGTATGACTTGCAATTTTTTTTCTTTTGTGTAGCATTGACTTGAATGGAGCTTATGAAATTGAACTCGAGATGAATTTAATGTATTCGTTTAGATGTTAATCAAACAGTTTTGGAACACAGACCTGAAATTAAGATGAAATTTTGTGTACTTTTTGGTTAATCCGTAGATACGTAGTCGATGCTGCGGATCCTGATCTCTTGAGTACCTCAAGAGGTGAACTTCATGACTTGCTGAGCAAACCATCCCTAAGTGGTATCCCATTATTGGTGCTTGGAAACAAGGTTGACAAGCCAGGAGCTCTGTCAAAACAGGCTTTGACTGATGAAATGTAGGAGATCAAACTTTTCCCCCATAATTTAATGGTGCTTTAAGGGATAATATTACTTGGATATTGAAATGAGATGCTTTTTTTCTGATGCAGGGGACTGAAGTTGATCACGGACAGAGAAGTTTGTTGCTTCATGATCTCTTGCAAGAACTCAACCAACATAGACTCTGTTATTGATTGGCTTGTGAAGCATTCAAAGTCAAAGAATTAAGGCACCCCTGTCTCCTGTTTTTCTGTGTTTAAAATGCAGGGTTCAGGTTGGCCATTTTATGCAGAGTTACATTTAACCTTAAAAATCTCGATGTTTTAATCATTTGTTTCCCCTCTGAGCTTGTTTGTTCTGTATATTGGTGAATACCCAGTTGAAGAAGAACACAAATTAAATGATGTTTTGAATCCAGGAATCGACATTTTCCTTTTAACAAATAGGATAAGATCTATCCAGTTCAACAATTGGTGAATACCCAGTTGTGATTGGTTGGATTTATCCATATAACTCATTTGCGATTGACAATTGATGCAAATGCAACATGCTATATAGCAAGATCAGCAGAAAGTAAGCATACTTTTTGCACCACCATTTTCGAAAGGAAGCCCCTCATCTTGAACTATATTCATCAATGTCTTAAAAGCAATCAAAGGAGAAAGAAGGCCATGTCGAATAAGTACTAATACCTTGGAATCACCAAGGGCAAAATAAGATGACAAAATGCTATAAATTCGTATAAGCAAAAGAATATAATCATTCTTGTTTCAAGTGAAGCAAAAAGGATAAAAGTAATATTTAATATTCATTCTCAAATTTAGGACTTGAATTTTAGTTTTTAATTTTTAATTTTTATTTTAACATAAAAATTGATAAAAAAAACATACTAATACAATATAAAAATAAAAAAAATAACAATCAATGTAAAAAATACAATAATTATAATAAAAAATTACAACTGACAATCTAACTAAACATTTTCTTAATGTGATTTAATGTGATGCAAATAGATAAGGTAAAAATTGCCTCTCTATTTTTAAAAAAATATTTAAAAGATAAAAGAATTTTTGTTAGATTTTTCATTATTTTCAAAAGATAATCATATTATATTTATTAGTTATTTTTATTAAACTAACTCAATATAAATTTAGAAAATTTTAACCCTGTACTGTATTTTTAAATAAATGAAATTACCCAAAAAAAATATTTTTTACTCTAAATAGTTTTAATGATTTTTTTTGGGGTACTTCCGAAGCAGCCTCTCACTGGAAGCATAAAACTTATAGCCACTCGAGTGCTCCATCCACTGCCCTGAACATTTCCCACTTGCTACTGAAAGTTCAGATAGCTATGGAGGCACCTGTCTCTTCCTCTAATTCTCAGCCTCCACGCTTCGAGCCAAATGTTGAAACCATAAAACGCAGGCTTCTCAAAAAGGGCGTGTACCCAACTCCCAAAATCATCCGTACCCTCAGAAAGAAAGAAATCCAGAAACACAACCGCAAGCTTAACAAAATCGCCAAGACCCAACAACCCCCTCCACTCACTCCTGCCCAGAAACAAGCCCTGGATGAAGAATTCCAATTCGAGACCCTGAAACGCGAATACAGAGACTTCAACAGGGCTGTAGAGACTCAGACTAGTAGTAGCGGTAGTACTAGTGGCTTGTTGGTGGGCAGACCTTGGGAGAGGATAGAGAAGGTGAAGTTGAGAGAGATTGCTGGTGGAAGCAACGATTTTTATGGAGGAACGTTATTGAAAAGACAAAACTTGAGAGATTTAAAGCAAGTTTTTGAGGATAATTTGAGATGGGTTTTGGACAATGATATTGAGTTTGAAGATGGTGGTTGGTTGAATGGTCAAAACCAACCAACCTGGGACCCGACCAAGAGGAGGCGCAGCGAGAAGGAAGCAATTGAGTTCCTTGTCGCCAGGTGTTTGATGATTTGCTTAGCTCGTTAATTCTTACGTACTCGAAGTTGAATATATGGTTGTTTTGACTGATTGTCAGTTTTTTTGGATGGTCAGATTAAGTAGCATAAGTGTTACTGCTAGGGATTGGAAGCTGGGGAGGATAATGAAGCAATGTGGTTTGCTGTTTACTGAACGGCAGATGCTGAGGATTGTGGAAGGACTTGGAGCCAAGGGAAAATGGGAACAAGCATTGGCTGTTGTAGAATGGGTGTATAATGATAAGAGGCATAGAGATTGTAAGAGCAAGTAAATCTTTCGTCAGCTTTCTTTTCAATTTGAATCCTAGGGGTGCTAATACTACCATCTAAAACTTTTCTTGGTGGAGATCATGCTGGAAAATGCAAAGGCATTTGTTGCATATGGATTGAATTGTTGTTGTGCGGCTATAATAGTGAGAATGATATTAGTCCAATTACGTGTATCTGGAGAATCTATAGATGTAATTTTGCACAGGAAAATCTACTAATAATTCCTTGCGCATTATGACATGCACTAGATTGGGCTACATTTTACTTGTGATTCGGTCTCTTTTTATAGTCATCCAGATAATTGTATGTTTCTAACAGACAGGTGGTTCTTCCTTTTTTTACAGACTGTATTTCCTTTGGGGTAAATAATGTTCTTCTTGTCTCTGAATTGTCTAAATCTTCATGTTACATTGAGTAAAGATTTCAATGTTTTTGTAGGTTTGTTTATACAAAATTATTGTCAGTTCTTGGAAAGAAAGGGAGGTCTCAAGAAGCGCTTCGAATTTTTAATCTGATGCGTGTAATGATCTGTTATTTCATTAACTTGATGTATCAACTACACACACACACACACACACACATATATATGTTGCACTTGTATATTCTCGTCTTTTATAGGTATATGTACTCTCATTATTGATGGACTGGTTCTTGTTCAGGGAGATCGTGATACTTATCCTGATATGGCTGCATATCATAGCGTTTCTGTTACACTTGGTCAAGCTGGTCTTCTCAAAGAGTTGATTAAAGTCATTGAATGCATGAAGCAGAAACCCTTTAAAAGAACAAAAAATTTACACTACAAGAACTGGGATCCAGTGCTTGACCCAGACGTTGTTGTGTATAATGCCGTAAGAAAGAAATTATGATTCCCTTATTTTAATATTGTAAGAAGTGTTTTGGTCCAAATACAATAACATCTCTGTCTGATCTATTCCAACATTTTTCCAGGTGTTGAATGCTTGCATTCCAACCCAGCAATGGAAGGGTGTATCCTGGGTTTTTAAGCAATTGAGAAAGAGTGGTCTCAAACCTAATGCAGCAACATATGGACTTGCAATGGAGGTAATTACTTGTGATGGAATAGATGCAACATAATTTGCTAAATACCTGGTATGAATGCTTCTAATTATCTTAATTCTTCATGATATGTGTTAGATAACATTATGGATAGTATAAATTCAACGCAAGTATTATGCTTTTTTGATTAAGCTTTTCCCCATAACTTGATAACTAAATCCATATTTTGTCCTGCAAAACAAGACTGCATGATTATATAAGTCAGGATTAGAGCAGTTACTTGTTCAGCCTTGAAGTCTAGGTATTTGGATTACCTTGTCCACAAGTACCTCCAAACACAGTTATAAGCTAGGTTGCATTCTGTTTCAGATTACACTCTAGAGATGAATTAGCGTTTAGGTCGAAGCATCAATGAATTTTTGTTTGGAAGTTGCAATTTAAACCTTGCATAAGGGGTTTTGTCTTCAGGTGATGCTTAATTCAGGACAGTATGACCTCGTTCACAAGCTCTTTGAGAAAATGAACAGAAGTGGAGAAACTCCAAAAGCTCTTACTTATAAAGGTAGCTTACCTGGTATCATCTTGAGACAGCTTACATTATTTGAGCTGGTGCTTAATCCATGACTTTACAGTTCTGGTCAAAACCTTTTGGAAGGAAGGAAGAATAACTGAAGCAGTGGAAGCAGTAAGAGAGATGGAACGAAGAGGAGTGGTTGGAACAGCTAGTGTATATTATGAACTGGCTTGCTGCCTTTGCTACAATGGGAGGTGGCAAGATGCTATTCGAGAGGTTAGTGCCTGTATATGTACATTGGTGGCTACATTGTGCTTGAACTTAAAGTTGTTTAGGTGACACTTCCAAACTTCTGTTTCTTTGTTATCAGAAAATACTTGCATTTATTATTTTGTTCCTACTATACATTTGTGGTTCATTGTTATGGGAGTTTATCTTCCAGTGATGATTCTTGCAGGTTGAGCGGATAAAAAGACTTCGCCGTAGTAGACCTTTGGAGGTTAGTTTCACCGGAATGATAGTGTCTGCCATGGAAGCTGGACATATTGATGATTGCAAGTCAATTTTCAAACACATGAAATCCCATTGTTTGCCTAATATAGGGACCATAAATGTCATGCTTAAAGTCTATGGCCAGAATGATTTGTTCTCTAAAGCTAAGGAGCTGTTTGAGGAAATTAAGGGTGTAAAAGATGGTGGGACTCCCATTGTGCCTGATGTGTTCACCTATAGCTCAATGCTGGAGGCATCAGCTGGAGCACATCAATGGGAATACTTTGAATATGTGTACAAGGAGATGGTCTTCCAGGGTTATTCTATGAACCAAAGTAAACTTGCATTATTGCTGGTGAAAGCATCCAGAGCTGGAAAGGTTTGGCTTTAACTATACACCATTAATTTCTTGTTTGAATTCAATAATGGATTGTAAAATCTGCTCTTTTCTCTTTCTGCAGTGTCATCTTCTAGAACATGCATTTGATGCAATTCTGGAGGCTGGAGAAATTCCTAATCCATTGATGTTCACTGAAATGGTACTTCAAGCCACTTCTAAACAGGATTTTGCAAGGGCTGTTACCCTAGTCAATGCTATTGCTTATGCTCCATTTCGAGTTAGTGAAAGGCAATGGATTGATCTTTTTGAGAGGAATGCGTATAGAGTCAGTCGGGATAGTCTAAGCAAGCTGTTGGATTCACTTGGAAATTGTGAAGTAACATCAGAAGTCACATTCTCAAACTTGTCAAAAGCATTGCGTTCTCACTGCAGATTGAGCACATCCAAAGAATCGGCAAGTCTTGTTACTTTAAACACGCAACTCTCACACGAGTTGCATTATAATGCTACGAATGAACTGGCTGCCGAGGAAGAAATTCGGACAAGTTCTGCTGCAACTGCAACTGCTGCAGATGACAATTTTGAGTTGGATGCAACTCTGTTTCCTTTGGATGACTATCAGTCTTACAGTGACCTAAACAATAGTACAGATGGGATCTCTGGTCAACAAATTAGTGGCTGTGCCCCAGATGAAACGCCTAGTTCATTGGCAATGGAGATTTTTGCTGAAGAAATGGCATCTGGGGAATCTACTGACTGCTTGGACAAGAAGATCCCAGAATTTCCGGTAGCTGGACACTGGAAGGAGCTCAGTGAGCAACTCAAAATAGCAGGAAACGGTGATGATGATTCGAACTCATCCGAGTTACCCTCAGCATATGAAATACTAGATGCTTGGAAAAAATGTAGGGAATAGGATGAATGAGACTGACCAGAAGTATGAGATACTGCTCTACGTAAATAGAGAATTGGTCTCTAGACTTGTAAATTGCAATTATAGCTCAGGAAATTGATGATTACTTCCAAGTGACTGATTATCTGTTAAAATAGAGGGTTTAAGCTGTGTCCAATTTACAATTATTATTTAATTAAAAATTGATGTATCAGTTGCAACGTCGATTAGAATATGAAGGTCCAATAATTGAGGGTTGTGATCAGAGTGGTGTAGTGCAATGAATTGTATTTTTAAATATTGAGGATTAATATAATGTTATAAATAACGGTAGAATTAAACTAGATTATTAAGAAAATTTAAAAGATAATTTTCAATTTTAAAATTTTATTAATAATTATATTTTTAATCATTTAAACAATTTTAAAAGGCAATTTGTACTTCATCATACTTTTTGATTGTTTTTAGTTAATTAGTTTAAATGATAAAATTATTTTTTCAAAAATTTTAGTTTATAAACTTTGATTAAATTAAATTTATTATTTAATTTAAAATAATAACAATTTATTAAATATAATAAAATACTTAATTACTGATTTAATTAAAATAAAAATAAAAACTTTTAGTTAATAAATAAATCAAATGAAAAAAAAAAGGCTTTTATTATAATTTTTTAAGAAGGCAACATAATATGGCCTAAATTACCCTGGCTTCTTCTTCTCTAAAACCCTAAATTCATAATGCTGCTATCTTTGATAAAAATGGAAGATACAGCGAACTAATAAAGCTTCTTCTTCAGCTATCTTTGCTGTGTTTTTTCCTTTCGCGATTGACTTCTGGTTTTCCTCTTTCACAATTAACTTCGTCTCGCTCTTTCGTTCCCATCTACTCTTTCGCCAATCCCATATTTCTTTCCGTATCACACCATCGACCATTGGTTTCTTTACCCAATGTACACGCTCGCCCGAAAACTATCGCCTAAGTCTTTAGCTAGATTCTTCGCCTTAACACCAAAACCCATTTCTCGTTTACTCTCAACAGCCGCTGAATCTCGGACCCACAAGCTCGAGCGCATCGCCGACGAGCTCCTCAGTCTCTCCAAGCTCGAACGATATGACTACGCAATCCTTTTCAGACTCAAAATGGGTCTAGACCGATTCGGCTCAGCTGGGTCTGGACCCATTTTGACGACAGGTTCGGCCGCCGGACCTGGGTCGGCCGAGGCGCAACCGGCTGCGGAGAAGACAGCGTTTGATATAAAGCTGGAAAAGTTCGATGCGGCGGCGAAGATCAAGATCATAAAGGAGGTTAGGTCTTTTACTGATTTAGGTTTAAAGGAGGCTAAGGATTTGGTGGAAAAAGCTCCTGTTGTTTTGAAGAAGGGTCTTACAAAAGATGAGGCCACTCCAATCTTAGAGAAGCTTAAAGAATTGGGAGCTACTGTGGTACTAGAATGAATTTTCATTTCTTGTTCTTTTTGCAACTTCTGAATTTTAATTGATGTAGAATAATTATTGTTCAAATTGCTGAAATGGGATTACAAAAGAAGAAATTTTGGCAAGTTGGTCGTGTTTCTTCTTCTTGTGTAGAAAATGTCAAGGGTGCTTTAGCAATTTGTTTCTTACGCCATGAAAGCTCAGCTCCATGAGCTCTTATTGCAACTTGGTTTATTGTTCTTCACTGCAAATGGAATTTTGATTCATGGTGTTAGTCTTATTCTGTCACTTGTAGAAAGCTAAGGTCTTGTGTTTTAGGATCTTTTATTCTCTTAATTACTTTTATATGTTGGCCAGTCCGTGCGGTTCAAGCTATCTGAAGACAAGATATGCCGAGAGGAAAAGGACATAATTTTGTATATAAACTATCGAACTGGCAAACCTGGGATCATGCCCATGATGCAAGTTCAAGATCATAGTTTTTTAACGCAACACCAGTCTCTATACTTTCTATAGCTCATTCAAGCTCGCAAGTCTAAAACTTACATGCTTATATAATAGAAACAATCCAGCCGCAAGCAGAGTAAGTTACATTGGTTGATGTTCTTTGAGATTTACAAGCCTAACTACATTTACAATTATGAACAAACATGTCAGCTAATATAGTTGTGCCTCAATGGTGCCATGTCCAGTGCATCTTCTTGCCATACCGTCAACTTGAAGATTCTGTCATCTGCACAAGTTTGCAATGAATACCAAAGTTGACAACCTTGGAAAATCCATTGGATATTTAAATGCGACAACTTAAGTATCAGATGAAGTTCTGCAACAAGAAAAGAACAAGAACATAAATGCGTACAAACAGTGTATAAGTTGGAAATATGGAAAGGCTGATAACTCGGATGAAGCTCTGCAACAAGAAAATAACACGAACACACGCACGAACACATACATCGCATATAAGAGGAAATAAAGGCTGATTAAGTGGCGGGTTCATTGGGATTTCGTGTAAAGTGAAGGTAACAGAAAAAGAAGAATCATGACAGGGAGTATAGGCATCAACCATAACTAGCATACGTGCCTTACTACTTGGTAACCGAACTATGAAAACGTATGATTGAATTTAAGAGAAAAACATGAATACATTACATTGCTCAGCTCGTTCCAGCTGATATTTTTAACTATTTAGTTTCACATGATCCAATGGTAAGAAAAAGTGAAAAAAAGCCAAAAAGTTGAATAGAATAGAGAACTTTTGTTCCAAACTACAAAAATGTAGAAATTAACAGAAAAAGAACAAGCTTACGCTGCATCGCGTCTATGGAATAGCTTATTTAAAGGACAACTTCAGAAAGACTTGACAGGGGAGATGGTTACCAGGCACGGCATGTCCTAGATCTGAATGCCTTCATTGCAGCTTTTGCAAAAACTTGAGCCGCTTCTGCTTCAGCTTCTGCCTTCTCAGCCTCCCGAGCTGCTTCTTCAGCTGCTGCAATTGCAGCTTCTGCCTCTGCAACAGCTTTTGCAGCAGCTGCTGCAGCTTCTAGGGCAGTCATCCCCCTAATCTTTGATAATTCTTGATTTACCTGGGATTTATTTAAGATTTCAGCACCACTCTTCTCCAGCTTCGAAGAATCCTTCTGCTTTCCCTCCAGAAGTAGAAGGGGGGAACTTCTTAAACTTTCAGAACCAGTTGAACTAGGTGGAAATCTGTATTTATGCTTTACCTGTAATAATAAGATAAAAGGATGGTATATCAAAATACAATAAGTGGTCTACCCTTGTGAATAATTTCAAGCTTTTAAAAATCTAGGAAACATCCACATGTTCGTTCCAACTCCTTTGCACACCATGGATGCACCGATCTGGTGCTTGCTCAAGTCATTTTAAACCATCATAAGAATCACACATCCACAACAAATTCTTTTGAAGTTCTCTCCAGAAAGACTTCCATTAAGTACCCATGTTAATTCTGGCAGAGCAATATTTGCATTAATTAACGTGTAAAATGCCTTTGGAACATGGAAAAAGACACTTATTTGAACATTATTTTATTTGGCAAAGTGATTACCTTGATCAACTTTCCATTTGCTGTCAAAAGCTTTAACTTTCCGGTCAATAGCTTTTTGAGGTTTGGGGGCGCCTTGTATTTGTCCTATATTGGTTTTTTAAGTTGATAATATCAGAATCATAATCAGCTTGAAGGAAAGAAATTTACCATCATACATAAATGTCTATGACCAGAAAAATTCCATTCGACTGTCTACCTTGGCATTTTACCAGAACGACGGCAGAAAAAAGTCATCACTTCTTTTGTTTTGAAAGTTTTCCGTGAGTAAAACCTTTTACAGATATTAAAGGTTTGCAATACTTTTCTGGACTAATAAACTGAACAAGAAGAAAGAAAGACAGAAGACCAATTCATAAGAAGAAATGGAGTAAATTTCACCTAATGCAAGTATTAGAAGCACTAAAAAAAGCCTGCAGTTTGCCTCATTTACTATTTGATGCAGTAATTCATATTTTCAACTGGTAGGCTTGGGGAACTTTTAATAACTAGTTAGGAAGTCGTAGAAATAATGCCCAGGGGATTTGGGGATGCAGTAATTAATACATTCACCATGCGACAACAGAATCTCACGAATCAATATACCTCTATGTACAAAGCAATTGAAGCCCTGTCAGAGCCACTTGGCTCCTTCAAAG